>JAGDQM010000042.1:0-23006 GCA_017580835.1 Termitomyces bulborhizus
TCTCAGCGGTATATTTCACTGTAAGTTGTGGAAAGGCATCCATTGTCCTACCAGTCGGATAATGTCTATCAATAGGGGTATCCTATTTCCATAGGTCGTGTGCATATATCCGCTGGTTCAAACCCGTATGGAAAACTTGATTTTGAACCAGGATATCTTGATCAGTGAGTTGCGATTCCGCTTCACACCTTACTTTGATCACGAACTACCATCAGCCCAGCTGATCTTGGAGTTTTGAGATGGGCATACAAGAAAGGCCGCGAACTGGCTCGTCGTATGGACGTCTATCGTGGCGAATTCGTGCCCGGGCATCCGATTTTCCCTGAGGGTAGTAACGCAACTACTAAAGACTTCGCTCAACCTGTGGAAATCTCTGCTCCTGATATATTCTACATGGCTGAAGATGATAAAGCCATCGATGAGTATCATCGCAAGACAGGTCAGTGACCGATCTCATATTTTGAAACCCTGCTTCACGTGTTATTCTCAGTGGAGACGACATGGCATTCCGTAAGTCGACTTCATTTCTACGATGCTTTTCTTGATAGTTTTCAGATTGGAACTTGTGCCATGAAACCACGCGAGAAGGGTGGAGTCGTAGACCCGAGACTTAATGTCTATGGCGTTCAGAATTTGAAAGTGGCAGGTACATGAAGCCTTTTACGTTTTTCTCAGGGCTTGAGGACTTACATAATTCCAGATTGCAGTATCGCTCCAGCGAACGTCGGTGCGAATACGTACAACACTGCCTTGGCCATCGGAGAGAAAGCAGCCATTATCATTGCTGAAGACTTGGGATTGGGAAAATATTGAAGTAGTTGGCACGTCAGGAGTGCCTAAATTTTCATTTTTACATGTATAACGAGTATTTTCGTTCATCTCAATGGCAACTAAGGATTCGAGCTTGTCTTTCTTCCCTTTTGAGGAATGTACATGATGTTTTAAATATCCAATGAGTTGATGGACCTTGACGCGTGACGTAACGCGTCAGTGTGACAAATCTCCACTTCCCCCTCATTGTCAACCTGGTTTACTTCTACTATGTCCCTCTGGGTTGACCAAGTAAGTTGACATCAAATTTGCTGTGTGAAATGCTCTTACGACCTCGATCGTAAGTTTCGACCAAGGACTCTTGACAGTCTTCATTATCATCAGGCGCTTTCGGCACGACTAGCATCGTTGGTATGGTGTAATTGGGTTTAAATTGAATGAAAGACCGATGCAATATTTAGGCCGCGTCAGGGGACTTTCCTCACATGTTGTTCTATGGACCGTCGGGTGCAGGCAAAAAGACGAGGATAACGTGCACATTGAGAGAACTTTTCGGTCCTGGAGTAGAGAAGGTACGTTGATTAGCAATGCTGCGTATGTTATACTCATTATTTCGTAGCTCAAGATTGATCAAAGAGTATTTCTTTCGCCTTCTAAACGAAAGTTGGAGATCAACATTGTACAAAGTAACTTCCACATTGAAATCACACCAAGGTATGGCATAATTTCTAGATTCGTGACTTAACCCCATTTTGGACTTGTATTGGCAGTGAGGCAGGAAATTACGACCGTTTGGTCATTCAAGAATTGCTCAAAGAGATCGCTCAAACGCAACAAGTCGACCTCAATGCCAAGCAACGATTCAAGGGTCAGCTATCTTTGACCTGTCATGTTTTCTCCTACGTTGAACAACATCTAAGCGGTCATCATAAACGAGGCAGACTCGCTGTCTCGTGACGCTCAAGCTGCACTTCGTCGAACTATGGAGAAATACATGGCCAATATGCGCATTATACTCTGTGCAAACAGCACTAGTAGACTAATCGCGCCAATAAAGAGTCGATGTCTACTCATGCGTGTTGCTGCACCCAACGCTCAGGAGGTATGTTCACTAGTCTTCCCTTCCATGCACAGACCTGGTTAGCATTGACAGATGGAAGTGGTGCTTAACTATGTCGCGAAGAGAGCGCCTTTCTCGCTCCCGCAAGAGGTTTCCCAGAAGATCATCGAAGATTCCGGACGAAATCTCAGAAAAGCCATTCTTGTCCTGGAAGCTTTGAAGATGCAGTCGTGAGTCTATGTCTTTCCGAAGGGTTTTTTTCCTACTATCTATTCTCTACACAGACCTGACCTTACTGGACCCTTGACAATTGCAAAGCCAGACTGGGAGACATATTGCCATAAAGTTGCCGACCTTGTCATCAGCGAACAGTCACCATCGAGAGTCCTGGAAGTGCGAGCTAAGTTTTATGAGCTGTTGAGCCATTGTATACCACCGACTGTCATTCTCAAAGTCAGTCTTCCTTTCCTCTTGTATACCTTACTATTTTCTGAGCATATTACAGACGGTTGCAGAACGAGTTGTGGAACGAGTGGACGAGAGTTTGAAAGCCGATATCATGCACTGGACAGCGTTCTATGTAGCCATCATATTTTTTTGTTCTGTCCTCAGTCTCACCTCTTTTTGATCAGGAGGTTCGAATGCACATAGGAAACAAGAAGATCTTTCATCTTGAGGCATGGGTGGTGAAGGTCATGAGCCTTTATAAAGTAATATTTTCGCTGCTCGCTTCATATCAGACCCTTCTAACGAGGTTAAAAATTTTCCAGCACTTTTTCTATGATATCGATATGTCAGCTTTCGATTGAGTGCTACTAATCACTGTCTATCGTTAGCATCATCTCGTGTTCTTTCATCTACTTATATGATGTGATGGATCAGACGATTGTCATTGAGCATAATGGCCGATCTCCATTTGAATCTTCATGGATCTTACCTGGTATGCCCGTCACAGAAACTTCCAGCAAGACCTACTTAATTAACTCCTTATCAAACGGTTCTCCGGTACGGTAGCGGAACGATGCCCTCTTAGTTACTCGTGTTCCATATTTGAACTACTATGAGCGAAGACATTACCATTCAGCAAAACTGTATGGAGAAAACTCTGGGATTGATGGGGATTGTTGGTCAAACTTATTATTCCGCAAAAATGGAGTTGTGTCTGGCAGCAATGGACTTAGGTTTCTCTCAATGTGCTGGTCACTTGTTAATTTCAAATCCATCGCATTACTCGGCCTTCATGATACGGAAAGTTAGTGTCCTGACTCATTTTGATTCTTCTATTGAACCCTCCCATGAGATTTGATAGAATGGTCGCAATCAAAGTCAACATATTTTAATTCAACGTGTCATGTACTCTCACATGTTCACCCAAAACGGTTCACAAATGATACTCCTCCCTTCCTTGGACTCACATGACACACATACATTCTCATGATGATACTTCGTATCCCCCATGTGACAAACCCATGCCAAGTGTCTAATGATAAACATGTGGTCAATAACAATCAGTCCGGAGCAGCTTCGCGCAACGGCAGTCGCAGTCGAACTCGTCGAACCGTCGAACTTCTTCAACAAGTCTATGGGTTATCGCCCCTATGTGTCCGACTGGACATGAGATGGATGTGACTCAAAATAATAGTTTCAGATCACAATAAGTATATAAACCATTGTATCCAATGGTTAGACTTTATCATATTTTGTTTCTCGTCTCTAGTGAGCTTTTATCTTCTCTTCTCGAACATGAGTTCTCCTGCCCTTTTCCTATTTACTAGCTAGCAATTTGATGTTGTCTATCCCACACTGACCATCCTCTACGTCGCCTCAAACACTCTAGCTATTGTCCCATACGCAATTTCGGACTGGGAGAGAATTGCCTACTATCACGGTATCTCTCTTCACCATCCCGACCTCCTCTACCGCTCGGATCTTCTCAGTAATCCCTTCCTCAGACCCGCGGGCAGAAACCCACAGGTCATTACCAAGTCTGTCCATGGCGTTTTTAATACGCCGCTCAATGCTGTATGGGACACCGTCGCTCCCCAAATTCGCAACCTTTTGGTGCACAGAGCTATCCGGTATTCAGCTATCCAGGCAGCTCGTTTCGTCACCCACGGCGAGGACGATGATAGTCTTGGCCCCGTCGTAATTTGGATTGCGACTTATCCCAGCACCATCAGCGCCAAGGACGCGCATGATGCCTCCCCACTCATTCTCACTCTTCTCGAGGCCAACGGAGTTGAGGGTGCTGTGGTAGAATGGTACGAGGGAGTTGTAGAGAAGTTGTCAGGTCGACCCCTTCCACGCACCATGTCCGTCGCTTCCTGACCGCTACAGCAGAAAGGGAGGATGAAGATGCCCAGGGGAGCGTCGCGCTGTTCTTCCACGAGAATAGGGATAAACATGGCAAGCCAAGTGCTAAGGTCTTAGCGGTCAGCAGCTGCCATGTGCTCCGCAAGAACACCACTGTCGGATACGAGTTCAAGGCTGCTGATGCAACTCCCCAGCTTGTTCGAGTTGCCGGATCCCGTCGATTCCAGCGCGGCCTCGACGAGATTAAGGACTGTATCAAGGATCATGAGTTTGATGCTGACATTTTAGCTTACCAAGTAACTCAGTCGGAGGCGAAGCCAATGAGCGGGGACCTAGGACCCTGAAGGTTCGGCGGATCAATCTGGCCAAAGCGAAGGCACTATACAGGGCAAGAGGCGGGGGTACAGTGTTGACCGTACTCTAGGGCCTCCCCATGGTCTCGTGTGTCCGGACTCAGTCGTCGTGCCGTCCTGGTAGGCTGCTGACTTCTCAGCGAATATCTAAATAACATAGTTTTTGGTTAAAGAACTTTTTTAGGACGATTCACAATGCTAGATGGCCGTAGGTGATCAGACGAGTCGAGAACTAGCTTTCAAAATATGTAAGGACAGCGTGTGAGGTCACGGTGTTGTGATAGAGCTTTCGCGCAACGATAGAACCGGGTTCAGCCCTCTATTGGGAAAACTCTCTGCTACTGTAAAACTAGGTAGCACTATTTATATCAACAGCTATAGACGGAGCCGGGAATATAGTATCCAAAAGCGGTAGTTCGTGGTCACGGTCGCTCCTTCCATTTTTACACGTGATGGGAAAGTATTACCTAACGTCTGTACAACACGAAGGGCTATATAAGGCAAGGAGGGTTGATATTTTTTTTCTTTGAACAAAATCCTCTGTGGACACAAAAGTTCGGGCTCGGTATAAGCTTTTCCGCCTCCTTGTCCGCGTTCCCGTCCCCTAGAGTGAACCCAGGTACCGTATGGTACTGGATTGTTGACCTGCTTGACTTTTCCTTGCTTTTAACCATTGCTTTCTGTCCCGGAGGCATCGCTTCGGCTGGCGCTCATGATGTGGCGGAAAGGATTAGTAAAGGATTGGTTGGGCTTGGAAGCTATCTACATTTGTTCCTTATCTTACATCTGCTGATTTATTTATTTTCATACTACCTCGTCGACGCTGGGGAAAATTGTGTCACATGGCACCATTAAGATGATTTTATGACCCGAATGTACTCTAATTGACTGCGGTATGGGTGTTCGGACGTGATCTGATGTGAATTTCATCCTGTCTTCGAGCCTTATTCTCCGAGGATACCACAACCTTGAGAAGATTATATCGTTTCAGTTCTTGGACTATTGTGCCTCTTGTGCCCGTGCTCTCGGGGTCGGGTAGCAATTTGTATTTAAGAGGTAAGTTGCGACTGTAGCACGTATACCCATCAATTTTCTTGCAAGTCGTTTGAAACCATGCAACAAATATATTATCTAGCCTCCATTTTGTTGGCACTTATTCCTTCTACCTCTGCACAACTCAATACTCTTGCTGTTGGTCTTGGCAAGAAATACTTCGGCACGGCAACGGACAATAAGAATCATGGACAGCTCGTTCGAGGTACTGGGCACCCCTCCCGCTAAATCTTCTGTCTAATCCGCACACCAGGTCATAACTGCGTGTGGCACCAACAACTCCCGAGCTGGGTGACTTCTGGGGGGTTCAATAACGCGACCTTGCTCAGCATTGTACAGAATCACTGCTCGACGTTGGTCGGGCACTACAGAGGAAGCATGTGAGCAGAGTGTCAAGCTTCGACAGACTTTGGCTGATATTTCATTAGCCGTAGGTCACTGTGACTAAAAGTACTGATAAACCGCTCATAACAATGACGCAGTTGCCTGGGATGTTCTCAATGGTATATAAAAAGTCCTGTTCAGTTGATTAATTGAATGCCATATTGCCTTGCAGAAATACTGAATGACGATGGAACATTCCGCCAGTCCGTGTTCTTTACCACAACAGGGACGTCCTACATTGCAACCGCGTTGCGCGCAGCTCGGGCTGCCGATCCTGGCGCAAAACTCTACGTGAGTAATTATGCCATGATGTACGGTACCTTGCCGACCTCTCTCCTCAAGATCAATGACTTCAACATCGAAGGCACAGGGGCCAAATCCACTGCAATGGTCAATCTCGTCAGATCTTTACAGGCCCAGGGGGTGCCTATCGATGGGATTGGCGTGCAAGCTCACCTCATTGTTGGTGAAGTTCCATCAACCCTGCAAGCCAACCTTGCACAGTTTGCGGCGCTCGGTGTTGAGGTTGCAATCACCGAGTTAGATGTCCGTATGACATTGCCCGCCACTTCTGCTCTCCTCGCACAGCAGCAGAGAGACTACCAAACTGTAGTGGCTGCTTGTAGAGCTGTGAGCGGGTGTGTCGGAATCACGGTTTGGGATTGGACCGATAAGGTCCGTTCTTTTTCTCGTTTTCTGTGCATTAACTTAATTTTGACTTGTGCCAGTACTCTTGGGTTCCTGGCGCGTTTGCTGGACAGGGTGCTGCATGCCCTTGGGATGCGGTAAGATCTTTATGAACGTGGACCACTGTCATATTTAAACGAAGAATAGAATCTCGTCAAGAAGCCAGCTTACGCAGGTATTGTTGCGGCACTAAGCTGAAGTCAAATATGTTCGCTTTTCTTTGTGATGTGAATTGTAGTATTTTGTGTATGTATAAAGATTGGAAAATGATGTAACAATTATCGCATCAACACATGAGATCCGATCGCGAAGATCGTACTTCAAGTTGCGAGCTGACCTTTGTGTGGTCATCTGGCAATTTTCTGAGTACCACCTGCCACTACGCAACATGACACATGGGACGACACTTGAAACCATGCAGGATGAATATGTGGAAGAATTAAAAGTAACCTTCTACCCACAATTGTACCTTCAGCGCCGTATATGGATCCTCGATGTCCTGAGGGCAGAGAAAGTAACCAAAGTGAGGGTGATGCTATCGACGTCTTCAGCTTCTCAGGTCAATCGATACACTACAGATACTGGACATTGGCTGTGGAGAAGGACAGCTTCTAGCTGTCCTCTGCCAACCAGCTCCCTGGCTCTCGCCGCCACCTACTCACATTCTTACAGCATTACCAGGAGAAAATGCAGACTTTCCAGAAAAATACAACGATGAGATACCCAGCATCCATCCTACACAAATTATGGGGCTAGACATATCCTCAGAAGATTTGGAGTTTGCAGTCCAGGGGACTGCTCCACAACCCGACATAGAGCTCGACAACTATGCAGGGAGTTTCTCAAATGCCAACCCAAGATGGGAAGATCTTGACGTCAAAATCTGGAAGGGAGGTCTAGAGGTCATAAATGAAAATTTCGTTGATATTGAATGCATCGTTAGCTCTGAAGTGTAGGCATTTTGAAGTTGCCAACTTTGACAAGAGATGTTAACAGTGGTGAACTTTAGGATCGAACATCTGCCTCCAGACATATTCCCTGCCTTTGCACCTATCATTCTTGGAGTCTACCACCCGCGTCTCTTTCTCATTACGACCCCCTCGTACACATTTAATGCGCGATTCACGGCTCCAATGGCACCACCTTCTGCGCGCAAAGGGTGCCCCGATCCAACGAGGCGTACTGATCGTATCTTTCGCCACAGCGACCACAAATTCGAATGGACTGCAAATGAATTCCGTGATTGGTGTGAGGTCACCGCAAAAGACTGGGGTTATGACGTGAAGGTCTCGAGTGTGGGTCGTGCAATTGAAGTGGATGAATGGGGTAGAGATGCAGAATTGGGCGGAGCGTCATCTGTGGCAGTTTTCAGGCGATGCGAAATGGATGCAAGGGAACAAAGGGGCCGAGAAGCATTGCGGGCTCTACAATTGCACAGTGGGCCTCACGAGTTGCTTGCACACCATAGGCACCTGGCGCACGCAGACTCAAAAAATCCACGATCATTAGAGGAAATTGGACGGAAAGTCAAGAAGAAGATGGAGGACTTCCGCGAAGAACTTATGAGACTAGAGGAACTTTGGTTTGAACGAGACATTGCCGTTCTATGTGGGGGTTGGATCGAGGTGTTGATCAAAGCAGTCGAGCAATCAAGCCTTCTGGTTTTAAAGAAAAACGGGGAGGGGACGAGGGATAGAAGAGCTGATTGGGTCATTGAATTGGTCGGTGGAGTCTCTCAACCCAAAGAATATTGGCCTAAAGAGGGGGATTCGAGTATGGATACCATTCCATTTGATTGGACCTCATGTGGAGAGACAGAAGATAGTGAAGGGGAATGGGGCGGATCGACCGACATGGATGGAGATGTGTCTCGAAATGAATCTGGAGGGGAGAGCGATGTAGAGGATTCGATTCCTTGGTCACACAGGAGCCAATGGGACAGGGCGGAAGGTGACGCTGGGTTCTTGAAACCCGACAGATGGGGCCATATAGTTGGTTGGGCTGAAACTGATGATTCTGACATACACAATGGCGGGGAAATTTCTACAGCTGGATGGGATGGTGACGAAAGCGACAATACCAACTAACCGAGGTCACCTTCAACTCAATTAGGACGTGCCATGTCAATGCGAAGAAATGCAATTAGTCTAGTATACAGGCTGCATAGCTCGTTAACAGAATCATGGAGCTGAAGAAAGAAGGATACGTACTGGGTATATTACTACGGTAGAGGGGAATAGGCCTCCGTTACTTTGCTCCAGCCTTGATACTACGCACTGGTGCTGCGGATACTACATATGGAAAGCTGTTATGTGGAACAAATGGAGAGGTCGTACCAATGAGAGGGTGCAGTTGAGCAAGATAGGTGACCATCCAGAGCAAGTAGCAGGCCACCAACCCTATCAACAGACTTGTACGAATCACCCTATAGACGAGTTGGGACTAAGCTAGAATTCCTGTCACACAACGACGCACATTTGATGAGGGCCCTTAGGAGTAAAAAGAGTAGCCAAGACCATAAGGCCGGCGACGACAGCGAACACGAAGAATATAGGCAGTATTGAAGCCATGGGGGGGTGGATAAATGAAGGATAAATGAATGACGGAGTCGGGTCACAGCATTATTATTCCAACTGATCGTGGGAATTTTGAACCTTTTGCCATAACCTATGGTGCTTACTATGTTGATATCGGCCTACGCCATATAAACTCACAACTCGATGGACGATAAAGGTACGCCAAGATAGACCTAGATTTCATGTTACTATTCTACTATCCTGAACCCACTACATAATAGCTAACCATATGTAATCATGTTCTGAGTGTGCCACAGAACCGTCAAGCCAAAAGGCAGCACATCTGAACAGTTACCTGCTCAGCTGCGGCACAGTCAGGCTTACACCGACTTGTGAGATATACGCCTCAACAGACCTTGTATCAAGCACCAAGAATAAACTCATTGTACACATATCTCACACAACCTCAATCTATTCTGGATCTCAGAATGAAACTCAATGCATGCAGTAGGTAGGTCCACACACGAAACATGATCATAGAATCCTCTTCATATTCTTTTCAAAGACCAGGAACAAATATTCGCGATACCAATAAGTTTTTAGGAAGTAAATCCTGCCACGATTCCATCATACGCCGGCTTCTTGATGAGATTCTGTATATACAATTAAGAAAACTACCTAAACTAGATTCGATAGGGAGCACTTACCGCGTCCCATGGACAAGCAGCACCTTGACCACTGAAAGTGCCGGGAACCCAAGAGTACTAGAAACGACGTTTGTCACTACTAGTCATTGATAATCAAATTTGACCGACCTTGTCAGTGTAGTCCCAGATGGTAACGCCGACACAAGCAGTGACCGCCTTGCAAGCCGCGATGACGGTTTGATAATCTTTCTGCTGTTGTTCCCGAAGCGCAGCGGTCTCAGGCAGAGTCATGCGAATGTCAAGTTCAGTAATGGCAACCTCAACGCCAAGGGCTGCAAACTGCTCCAAGTTAGCTTGAAGTGTGGTGGGGACTTGACCAACGATCAAGTGAGCTTGTACACCAATGCCGTCAATGGGCACGCCAGACGCCTTCAAAGACTTGACGAGATTGACCATGGCTGTCGATTTAGCGCCAGTTCCTTCGATGTTGTAGTCATTGATCTAAGATATCGATGTTGAGACATTTGTGGATTGGCAAGGAGACAACCGTACATAAAGTTTCGCGTTGGGATCTGCAGCGCGGGCAGCCTGGAGGGCAACAGGGACGAACGATTCTCCCATTGTGTTAAAGAAAACATCAGAACGCCATGTTCCATCGTCGTTAAAAGGCTCTTGAAGGATCTTAAGTATCGTCTCCACGCACAGACGAAAAATCTGATGCTCACCATTGATCACATCCCAACTATCTTCGATAAATCAAGGTTCAGTATAATCGCAGATTAGACAAAAAAAACTTATTACATCTGCAGATACGACTTTAGCAAAGTTCCACTAGGTGTAGATTAACCCACATTTGTCCTTTGTAGTGACCAACGAGAGTCCCACAGTGGTTAGCGACAATGCTCGTGAGGGTGGCATTGTCAAAGCCTCCGGAACTGACCCAGCTGGGCAATTGATTATACCACACACAATTGTGTCCTGGCAAAGTAAATATGACATATTTCAGCGTGCGTGGGTAATACTCACCTCGTACAAGTTGACCGTTTTTTTGAGCTAATGCGACAACAGTGTCAGCATTGGTAAATGTAAATGTCCCTCGAGAAGGCTCGGTAGCATCCTATAGAGAATCGGTAACATATCGGCCTTCATCCCCCAAACAAACTAATCTTTTTTTCGTACCCATTTCATACTATTGCCCTGTATTGAAGTTGAACAGTCTCCATGGATTGTAATCAAATTGACTCCTTACAGGTGTGAGCTGAAGAAAGTCATTGGTGTTACTGAGTTGAGCGACATAAGCGGTATCAGTCAACTCCGGATTGTCAGTTGCAGAACCAAAATATATTTTTCCTGCAGCAACTGCAACATTTGCGAGTCCAGCGTCAGACGTTCCGGTCGGTAAAGCAGCTCCGCTTGTGGAGGTTCCGGTCACGCTGGCCGTTGTAGCCTAGGTCAGCAAAGGATGAATTCCTAATTGAGCGTCACAGACAGATCATTACTCACTTGCAAACATTGTGAATAGTAAGGGTTGATAGTCTCACAGGTCCAGCCGGAAACACAGGTCTGAAAACGATCAACACAACAGGTCCTCAAATGAGTCGAGCGCAATACCGTTGATCCAGTCCAACCGATACCTCCACCTGTTCAAAATATAAGAAGAAAAAACGGAAATACACGGAGAGAGTAGCCTGACACTGTCCCCAGGCTGCAGATTGAGCTGTGGCGAGAGGAATTAAAGCAAGGATAGCCGCAAAAGAGGAAGAAAGTTTCGGCATGATGTTGATTGTTCTTCAGAAACAGAGCTCATCTCGATATATATCCTTCTTATTCTGAAAAAGTTCGGAAAGACCATGGCCACATGAGTATTCGAAACCCGTAGTCGCTATTTTTAGAACGCGGGCTGTATTTTTGTTCATCTCACGTATGAGGAATTTTCGGATCATCGCATATGGCCAAAAAAAGCAATTTGCAGCTGCAACGTGTCTAGATTGATTGAAGTGTAGGTCGCTTCAAATTGAATATAAGGGTGGTGAACAGTACTGGAACGGGGCACATGGAGCGTTCGAGGATAATCCAGGCGAACGAAGCTCAGGACAATGAGTACAGGCGGATCAACCTCGGGCGCAAGATAGCCTAGATGGAATTATTTTTAGCTTTTTCAATAAGCCAACATCCATGACATCCTATCCTTGTCAGTGTAGAACCACACCCTGACATTCTGGCAGTCGTCTTATGACATGTCTACATCATATCGTTGTATTTATGGACTAGTAATCGTCCCAGGATCACGCGAGTGGCGTGGAAGGTCATGACTGGCGGTGGTGATCGGGCTATCTAATAAACCCAGCGCTGATCTCCCTGAAAAGATTGAAAGGGCTACAGATCGGACTTGGTCAAATCAGAGCCGAAAAGGCTGTGCAATTAAGAATGCACGTGTGAAATTAATTATGAGCATTTATTATGGCTACAATAGTTTGTACGGATTCATTGCAACAATTCCACTGACTCTCCGCAGGTATGAATATAGAACATAAAATAAACCCAGGATAGTTCTCCTTTCACCAGGAAGAAAAAGGCCATCAGACAAGACCGCTCCCAGCCATCCTAACAGTATCATAAACGACACGTAACATCTCACTCCAAGCCTTGCTCAAAGCATGGACACTCTGTAAACGTCGTCGAACCAGCTCGGCATAATTAACGGGGTCGATGGTGCTATTCAAAGCTTGCCGCTTCCGATGCCGAGCGCGGAGTGCGAGTGAAACTAGAGGGAAGACGACAAATAGCAGAAAAATCGTTGAAACATTGGATGTCGAGATGTAAGGCGCTAACGAAGCCTTCACGATGGCATAGACACTGAGATTTGCGGACCTGACTGCAGCTGATTGGGTAGATGATCGCGAGACAACAGGAGGACCACTGGAGGAAGGCGTTGATTTGGAGTCTGCGGCAGTTCGTGAACGTAGAACAGGATGCCGTGACGTTTGTTGTGGGGTAGCAGTAGAGTCGGACAATAAGGAAGTCGTCGATGAATTAGCCGGCGCTAAAGGAGTCAAAGCAGACATGGGTTGCAAAGAGCTTCGTCCAGCAGGCACTACAGTGTGCGTTGAAGTGGTGGAAAGGGAAGACGACGACGAGGACGTCGAAGGAGCCGGTGAACTTGATCTAGGTGAACAATCTGCCTGTGGTGGAGATGGCGCAGACGATGGATCTAATTGACGGGACGACATGGCCTCCGCTTGGAGGGATCGTAATGACCTAATCAAATTCTGGAAAAGATAGATTAGTCTTGCAGGAGCAAAAGAGTGACGGTGTACCTATCATACCTCTCGAGAACTAACAGGTAACTCTCCCTCGTACTCCAGGAATTCCTGAGCATAATCCCACTGCTCCAATTTCGGAAGGATTTGGAGACAATAGAGTTCCAAAATTCTCTCATAAACGTTCGATGACTCTGTATCCTGTCCCGCCGGTGCTACGTCTCTCCTTGATAGCCAATTTTCGATAATGATACGACCAAAGTCCGGAGTATCCAACCGGAGGCTCGAGTTAATCAAGGTGATGAGGATTTGTGTTGGAAGATACATTGGATTAGCAGCCAACCGGTCCTGTTTTGGAGTAAAAAGGGTTGACGAACGGTCATAGAGGGCTGTGAGGAATGATTGTGAAGACTGTAGTTGGATATCTTTCAGGGACTGGGGCAGTGTATCCGGTGAAGGCGCTGAGGAATATACAGTGGTTTCGAGAGTGATTCTAAGTATATCCCATTTGCGCCTCTGTTCTGCGAGCAGATCTGGGACGATATCGGGAGGGTCTAATTGAGCAAACGCAGACTCTATGAGCGACTGCGTCAGGGGGATGTCACGAAGAACAAATGCTCGTGCAGCACGATTATACAGCGGTCGCAGTAAGGGTATCGCTGTGGAGGCTGACATCGACAGAACGGTGGTGACGGGTATTGACCCTTTCAGCGGTTTTGAATCCGAGTGCGCCACCTTGCTCAGCGTGCTCGTTGCTGTCGGCATAGAGGTACGGAGGAAAAATCCAAATCAGTGTCCGACGGGTCAAAAACTAGCCGACTTTATTCACATGGTTCTACCCATATTACGTAACTACCCTATGACTACCTCAAGTCCTCAAGAACGCGAACACAAATGCGAATGCGATTGTCAAGGCAAACCAGATCTTCCCAGTGAATCTGTTCTCATATGTTTGACCTTCTTCCCGCACCTTCAATTCGTAGTCTGCCCAAATCGGGCGCCGTAGCCACCACCAGAATTGAGCAGCGCTCCCTATAGGAACAGGTCTTGAACCAATGGCCAATATTTCTAAAACGCCTGAAATTCCTACCTGGGAACATCTGGTTTATCTTCCCACTACCATTCATACGATACCAAGAATTACAGCCAACGTACACGGAACGAGAAAGTCGTTTCTGAAGGACCTCGTTGTATCGGTCTGTGGCTTCGTGTTTTACATCCACCACTGATAATTTTCCACCGAGGATAGGCTTGATTAATTCAAGGCTATAATTTATCTGAACACGGCCTTAATGACGTTGTTATTCAAGTACGACTGAAGCTTCACCTGAACTTCCTCCGTGAAAATAACTGAAGTATGACCGGTAACAGTGTTAGGACCTGATCGGAATCACTAGTATCATAGCATTTATTGACGACACAATTGAAATTAACGAACCTCCTAACATGTACAGGTTTGGGAAACCTGGAACAGTTGTGCCCATGTACGCGGTGGGCCCACCCTTGGAATCGTAGTAATCTTGGATCGTTTCCCCTGACTTTCCTTCTATATGCAAAGGGTACTGATTCTGTCAAGGAAATAAAGTCAACTTTCAGCTAAGGAAATGCAAGATCAAAATATACCACGCAATAACCCGTCGCAAGGATGATGACGTCGAAAGGAACATGCTCTCCTATCGGGAAATTTGGTCATATTCAGAAAACAGGGTTTTAGGACGAACCGTCCTGGGTAATGATACCGTCTTTGACGATCGAGCGAATTCCCCCGTAGTCAAGGTGTACATTACTTCGATGCAAAGTAGATAGGTAGTCGGTGTCGAATACTACTCGCCGACATCCAAGATCTAAATGACCCTGGTTTTAGAGTCATGTTCCCAGGCGAATAATATACGAACCGTATGTCGGAATAAGATGTTTACGATACTCTTCTGGCGAGGATTTGCTGATATATCCCTCAGCAAACTTTTGAGAGTGTAAGACGAAAGGGTCCAACACTCAACTATGCAGGCTTACCTTCTGTATTGGCCGCCTTGTGACGCTGTTGGAGAAGATTGCATAATACGCGAAGTCGGACTGGATGGAGAAATCAGACCTGGTTCTTTGTTCGTTAAAATTTCCTACCACGCAATAATTTAGGAATCTAATAAAACGCATATAAAGCGGAACGTGTCGACATGCAAACTTGTGAAACTCTGAATAGTACATTCGGACCTGGATCGACGTTCAGATTAAATGTACTAGTCCAAAGGGCATTTTTTTCAAATTTTACCGGAGGAAACAGCCAATTGGGTGTGCGGCAGAACTGCACAATGTGAATATCAGGCGTCTTTGCAATAATTGGCAAGAATTGTGTCCTATTGTGAATACATTGAGACACAACGTAGCTCCAGAGGGACGGGACAAAACACATACGCAGATGCGCCGTTTCCGATTACAGCAACACGTTTACCGTCGAGATTTATGTCAACCCATCGAGCAGAATGGAATAGAGTACCTCCAAAGTCGGATAAGCCAGGTATGTCCGGAAGTTTTGGAATTTCCAGGATTCCCAGAGCGGATACCAAGATTTCAGCACTTGTGGTAGACTGCTTCCCCGTCTTCACTTCTTCAGAAGTAATGTGATAACAGCTCGCGTTCGAGTCCCAGACGGCTTTGACGACCACTGTTCCAAATTTGATATGAGGCGTAAGAGAATATTTCTTGCTGAGTCTGTTCCAATAATCCCGTATCTCCGGCTGAAACGGATGTGAACTAGTCCAGTCTGGATCCTGGTCCGTTGATAACGAGTAGAAAGGTATCGGAATGTCTGATGAACACCCCTGGCGTGCAATTTGAGATTGGTTGGAATTAACACACATAGGTACTAACAGGGTAAGTGTGCTCCTACCGCGGGCGTTTAGATGCGGATGAGAAATAATTCGACCAAGACGTACATGCCATGTCCCGCCAACAGAATCCGTTTTCTCAAAGATCTTTCCGATATTTGAGTGAATCGATGGATGGAACGTCTAATTAACGCCTACTGTGATGTCTTGGTACTGAAATCTCCGCTTGAGTGCAATGGCAAATGATAGACCACCGACTCTGTAGGCGGGCCCGCAAAACATTAGGTCAAAGCAGTTTTTGAATATAGAACGAGTCTGGACCCACCCAGCGCCAATGATGGCTACTCTCGGACGAAGCTTCGTTTGAGACATTTAACACAATCTTAGCTC
The DNA here is from genome assembly GCA_017580835.1 of Termitomyces bulborhizus. Classification (NCBI taxonomy): domain Eukaryota; kingdom Fungi; phylum Basidiomycota; class Agaricomycetes; order Agaricales; family Lyophyllaceae; genus Termitomyces; species Termitomyces bulborhizus. The sequence goes on from JAGDQM010000042.1 coordinate 16,260, forward strand.
AGTGTAGCGCAAGAGAAGGTGTAGGAGAAGGGAAGGAATGCTACATCGAGCGCTTTTAAACGCAGTTCGGTGTACGAGAAGCATCACAGGATTCCTTTCGGATAAGAACAAGTACGTATCAATTGACAGATCGATGAATCCTAAGCGTTCTTGTGGAATGTGATATCAAAGGTGGATGATGACAGGTACAGTTGACCTTGTCATAGGATACTCGAATATTCCCATCCCCAGTGGCGGCTGTTGACGGAATTCCATATAGAGGACAGTGATTTTTTCCATCCGTGGAAGTGTCATACATGCCTTGGCACCGAGTAACCGAGCAGCATCAACCAATAATCAAATAATACTAGTGGAGGAGCTTGAGGTCCCATCAAAGATCCACGCGAAGATGTTAGGTACGTGCCAAGGCTCCTGTCAAAAGGCCGGTATAAGCCACTGGGATCAGGTGCCGAAGGTGGAATCGGTCGAGCAAAAACCCCGAGATACTTATCAGATAAACTGTAGTCAGTTAGGGGCGCGTTGTCCGGCACCAAAAATACTCGAAAGCACTAGAAAGACACTTTTCAGAACCAGGGGTCAGAAACTGTCGAATCGCTGTCGTCTGCTTCCTGTGTAGCATCTCAAAGCCTCAGGCTTGACACCCCATGTTACGTGGACGGTACCGCAATCAATCACAACCTGACCAGGCTTGCGGTCCGCATCGCCCCACTGACAATCCCGTGGTTTTCGAAGGAGATGATGCATATGGTACCAGAAATTTGTCCCCCGATAACATTCCAGTGACAGAAAAATTAAGAGTTTAGAGTAGTATTGATGCATGATTTATATAACAACATTACACATGTGAAGACATTAGCCACTGCGAATAAGACAGTGGAGTACTTTGATTGATTCATTACATGTAATCTTCTATATTGTTCAAGAACCAATTCGCCTCAGGCTTAGTCCGGGATCTCGGTCAACACCCTAAGCTTGAACAGCTCGGCAAGAGACATGGCCATCTTGTAGAGTCGCAGTTGCGCTCGGCTTCTTTGTCTTGCGTATATCCTCAGGTTCAAACATAATTGAACATGGCACGCCCTCCCCCATATCTCCGTTGCCTCTACCAGCGCAGCCTTTAAAGCGTCGGTCTCACCCTCCCATGAAGCACCGGCTTAGTAGAAAAGGCGGAACATGAACATGGACACGAAGTCCGTCAACGCATCGTGATGAAGCTTGTTGTCCTCTTCCGTGTTCTTGACGTAGCGAAAGTGGACGAGCTAGAGTCCCATGCCGTGGTTCTGCTCGTATTAGTCCGACTCGTTCGTTGGCAGATGAGAGCCTGCGAGAGAGGGGTCATCAAAGCTCTGCAGGTGACGTGATACGGCATCGTGGAGAAACAGGGATAGGTTGCACATCAAGCAGGCCAACGAGGGTCATCGAAGCTCTGCAGGTGACGTGATACGGCACCGTGGATAAACAGGGATAGGTTGCACATCAAGCATGCCAACAATTTCCATCTGGTTAGAGTACGATGACTTCGACACTACGACGTTGCTCGGCTGGAGATCGGGATGGCAAATACGGAAATGGCGGAGGGCCGGCTTCTTGGGGACAAGCGAGGGCGCAATGAGGAGGTAGCGTTTAATGTTCTGGGACGTGGTACGACGGTAACTGCTCCCTCTTTGTACTCATAGGCTTCTTTCACGCTGGAACGAAAGTAGCGGTAGACCAAATTGTTCCAGACATGTCAGTTCCTTGCGAGAGACGCTGCTTCGAGTGTTGCTTTCGATATAGTCTTGATTAGTTTCAGAAGATTAAGCAGAGGCAAAGACGGCAAGTGGCAGACGTGTTGCCCTGTCCATGCTCCTTCCGTACACCCTGGCATCTAGAAATTTGGGACCATGACGGGTACGGGATGCGGGCTACTATCTCAAAGCCGTCATGCGTGGTGATAAGGAAAGTCCTATTGAAGCTACCCTCTGCGAGATTTACAATGTCTAAGCCGCGCGGCTTAGTGGAATGTTTCCCAACACTTAGAGCCTGAGATTGAGGAGGTAGAGAGGACAACGCAGAGATTGAGACCATTTGTAGCAGATTGAAGACGAACGTCGTATGTAAAGCATACAAATGTGTGCGAAACAAGAATAAAACTTGGAGAGAAGTCAGCCCCTTAAGACCATGATTGATAAACTATTGATCTTGCAAACTCTTTGGGAAGAAATCTTTCCCCGAATTTAACGATGGATATAAATTACCATAATTGGCGATTTGGACCCATCCTCGCGTTGCATTCAACCTTTCGACTGATCCTTGTTTGTATGGTATGTCTAAAAGGACGATATCCCAACGACTCGCAGAAAGCCCTATCCCTACAGAAGATGAATCCATACCACCGTCGAAACAACCAAGGCTGGGGAACTCACATGAAGACATCCCTATGTTTCTCCAGTATCCTGACACCTCAAAGCATATAAACAAGCAGACTCCTTTCCAGCAGCCCACACCGTTAATCTCTTTCTCGTATGACTCTTCTCATAGTCTGGAGTTCAATGACTCGGCTCTTCGGTACTACGTGGATCCGCCACCGGGGGCGAAACTCAGTTATGGGTACGAAAGATGGATCCGAAAGCCGGATGGGAGGGCGAGAATCGATGGTCTGCTCCAAGCTTTCACAAAGGCACGCAATACTTCCAACGTGCCCTTGCATGATGTGGGTGTCGTTGCGTGGAGAGGCGTATTCACCAAGTATGTTAATTGCCCCTGGTTTCGAGATGTTGATTGACGGCGGCTTTTGATCGAGGGGAGAATTTTAACTTCGCCGTATGAAGATAGGGAAGGGTTTGAACTCAATGTAATGTTTGTCGCTGGGACGCTGTACTTTGAAGAGCATCTTTCTCAGGAACGCCTGAAGGAGAAGTGAGAAACATTCCATCGTGATTACCTCCAAGAATCTTACTCTGCGACCTTTCCGAATCCGCAGAAATAATATGGAACCCAAACATCGCATTCAGACGTACTATGGATACGCATTTGAATCCTACTGCACATCGGAAACTCCGACCTTCAACGTGTCACCCAAACCGAGTGAACCTCTAGGTTGGGGTGGGAACGTGGACACGAATGTCCAGTGGTGCAGTGTTGTCCGAACCAAGCTGGGAAACACACGGCTCTTGATTGGCGGTGAAGTTGACTGTGTTCGTGGTGAGCTCTTACACTAACACGATAAGACGCGTCGCGATTTCTTATATTGCGACAGAGAAATATACCCGACAGACTGATACTTTCGTTGAGCTCAAGACATCACTAGCGATCCGCGGACCTCACGATGAAGCAAAGTTCGAGAAGTGTGTTAGTACCCCTTCCTAGGAAGCATCAACTGATTTTGCTTCAGAAAGATGCTCAAGTTCTATTTCCAATCATTTCTTCTTGGTGTTCCTGTAAGCCTCCGTGTTGTGAGGGCGTGTTGTCAAGCGCTCACGCTAAAACAGGAGATTGTTGTTGGCTTTCGCACACCGTCTGGCGTTTTGACGACAACGCAGTCATTTAAAACAGTCCAACTACCTCGCATGATACGCGGAAAGCCGGGAGCATGGGACCCTCTCATTTGCTTGGCCTGGGGCGACCGGGTCATATCCTTCCTCAAGGACGTTGTAAGAAGCATGGCTTCTGAAGAATCATCTGTATGGCGTGTGAAGTTTACCCCTCAAAGGGGTCTGACTATCAAGATGTTAGACAAGATTGATGTTGAGGATGTGGGAGGGGGCGAGGACAGAGTGGGCTTTCTGCCAACATGGTACTGGCGCGAATTGCGGGCGGCCAGAGACTTGGGATCTGGAACGTGTACGACGTCAGCAGTCGATGCTAGTACAGCGCCAGTCCGGCCCTGTATCAGATGAACAGGGTCCGATTCTGGAGAAATCAATGCGACCTCAAGGTCATCTGATAGACTTGATATGGCAAGTTTGCCAGAAATAGGGAGGTGCGGTGTTGAAGGTAGAATGACAAGACAGATTTACTGGTATTGTAATGTAGGATAAAGATTGTACGAAATTGATAGGACATAGGAGTGGATTGCGGAAGACCGGGGCATGGATCCGGCGTGGTCTTGTAAGCCGAAACCCGGAAGAAGCCGATACGCGTCGTCGCGTTTGTGTCAGCTCTCAAACGCTCTCACCCACTCACTCCCGTCTTCAACGCGCCCAGCGGCTTCCAGCCCCCCTTCCCCGCCGTCCACAGCGACGAGCTCCTCTTTTCCATCTCTACCTTCTCTCTCTCTCTTCAGCAACACGCGTATATGGCCACACCGTCGTCCTCAGCCACGTCGCCATCACCCCCCATGACCTTCGTCCCACACCTGTCTGCGCAAACCCAGACATCAACATCTGCTTTCATGGATCCAGTAGATAAAGAACAGAGGCAAAGGGCTGTCCAGAAGTTTATGGCAAGAGCGGAAATTTCGACGGTACGTTTTATCTCCTTTTCGACGCGTCAAGGCCAAATGCCCGACATCTCTTCATAAACGCCACTCCACCCATGGCGCCGCATTTGTGTGCTCGTTGTCGCCCTCTTGCTATTTTGCCTCCTTTTTGCATCTAGCGTCATTTTTATGCTCCGGATCACGCTCTGAAACCCTTACCCTGTTGCAGATAACCCGCGCCTTGCGAACCCGCCTTTCTTATGCTTCATACAAGGCTACTAATAACATACATCACCTTCCTTTGCGTGACCTTGAAGCACATAGTCACAACCAGAGTCAAACAACCTCATTTTCCCGCACCATCGCTGCGAAGCGCAAGTCTGTCGGTAATAGTCATTACAATACACCCGCCACACAAAGCCCTCTTGGAGCAAGCCCTGGAACAACTCTTCCACGGAGGGGTGGATCAGGGAGCATGCTTCCCCCTTCCATGACCTCTTCGCCTCGGACTCACGGTTCCGCGGTTAACGGCAGCGCTTACGCCACAACGGGTATTAATGACCCAAGTTTCACGTCCAAATCGAGTTTGTATACGTCTATCCTAGCTCCCCCGCCCACAAAACAAGCTAGGACTATCCACAATGCAAGCGATCCTCCAGTACCCGCATCCTCGAGGCCAATTGTCTCGCCCAAGGCGCGTGCTCCGAAACGGAGCCCTGGAGACATCACTCGTTCCCAGGCCAAGAGTCGCAAGGTCGATCACGGCTCCAGCCCACAATCGCCCAGGACACGAAAAGTTAACAGAACGTCGACCGGAAAGGGCAAGCGCAAAGAGAACGTCACAGAGCTGAACGCGGATGCCGGAGGCGATGTTGACATGAAGGCAGCCGCCACTTTGACGTCTTTGCTGATGCATCATAGGACACCTATGGCAGGTAGTGCATCATCACCCAGATCAAGCATCGATGGATCCGAAACTGGGTCAATCTACTCGCTTCCCCACTTTGCTCAAAGCTCTGCTCGGACTATATCGGCCACAAGCCCGCCCGCTCCCATGTCTACCCCGGCTTCTACTTCCACCGTAAATGAGGCGTCTAGGATACAGACGCCTCCCCCTCCTCCACATCCTAATACTGGAATGGAAAAGACCACTACACCGCATCCTGCTCCTACCGACAGTGAGGCGGCAAATCTCATGCTTTTCCTCGCAACTTCCCCTTCCCCGGCGCGACCCACAAACAAGGACTCCAGGGACTTGGCAGCATTCCGGGCTCTAGGCGGTGGTCCTCCCGGTGTCTTACGTGAAAAGGGCCGCGTGTTATTTGCTTCGAGTCCTGGCATAGAACCTATCGATGCGACAAAGCCTAGAGGAGGGGATACCAGTCTCACTTCTAGTATCGGCGGAGAACTCAGTGGTGGGAACATCCAAGAATCCGCTTTCCATGTACCTTCACAACTTTTACCGCCACCGTCCTTGCCATCTCAGAAATCCATATCAGGTAGCCCTTCCGGCCACAAGGACGTAAGGAATGATAGCCCTCGACCAACTCATCTTCAAGGGCCCTTGGAATTCAACTTTAATGACTTCATTCACGGATCGCCCTCTTCCCCTGCAAGAGTACCTGCGCCAAAAGCCAACCTAGGACTTCGTGCTGACATAGGGCGGAAACTTTTCGAGGAAGAGCAGATGCGGCACGCGCTAAGTGGTGTCCAGACCTCAGGGAAACGAACAGACCGCGCGCTCAGCGCCGGCATCGACCTTGTGCAGAGTTAACGTGAAGCGATGAAGCTTCTTTAATCTCCACCTCAAGGACCAATGAACATAGACATTGGGCGTCGCCGTCATCCCCTCTGCTGTACTAATTAAACGGAACCGCTGCACGATGTATCACCAGTCAAATCATCTCAATTCCACAGTATCGTATCATCAAGCATCCTTCCATCATCTGTAAATCGAATCACTCTATCAGCAAATATCAACAACGGCACTTAAACTATCATGACCGTCTTCTGGCTAGCTTCCATTTTTCAGAAATATTTCGTATCTCTCAATTTTCCAACGGTTTATCGGGCAATTTCTTGATTAAACCCTTTTCCTTTGAACTTTCGTGCATAGTTTATTCTCTCATTTCACTTTTTCACTACGATCACGCCACGCTCATTTCTTTATCGTTCGGCTCCTTGTTCATGTCTTGTTGACTGGTAGTCCTTGCAGCTATCCTCTTCTTTAAAGTTTGTTTTGTCTCATTGCGTTCAGTGTATTTTAGTGCTACTAATCACCTTTTCTTTTTCTGCAGTAGGCATCCATTATGTGACTTAACTCTTGTATCCATCTATTGAAATCATTT
>JAGDQM010000043.1:0-24754 GCA_017580835.1 Termitomyces bulborhizus
TTAATGCAGCTGGGATGTTTAATCCTGTCTCTTGATCTTATCTTGGTCGAGTTTATGTCGTTCTGACTCTTGTAATTTATTGTAACTACATCCACTACTCCATGTATTCGTACGTATCTCATGAGGAGCTATTTAATGTACTACAACCGGTATCTGACATTTGACTGCATGCAAAAATAGAGATGTGGCTGACCGAGATTCTCATCGACTTGTGATTGTTTCACCATACTTATATCCCAACATCACTCACATCTAGATACCCATGTCCCGGGGGAGTTCATCTTCGAATCAGGTCCACTGTGATAGCTCGTCAGGCGTTTCAATGCCATCAAAGAAGACCCTGAGCGGAACAGATCTCATTCACTACGATGCCAGTGTTCTGGGCGAGAGTAATGGGCCAGAAGTTGCTCCCTCCATATCCGTCAGCACCAGTGAGTGGCTTCTATCTCAGGTCACTGACTCATATGTACACAACATATCCAACATGTTAGCTTTCCGTACACCAAATTCCGTCGATGCACCAATTGACCCTCACAACTTTGACATGCGGAATCCCTCCAGGCATATCTATTCGCGCTATACACAACAAGTGAGCACGCGAGCTGAGCATATCCTCAGTCGTATCAATGTAGGGTTTCACTATCCTGTCAGAGTTTCTTTGTTGATTCTAGATTCAGCACGGTTACGCCTTGACATATGCGTCTGGTCTTGCTTCCTCGTATGCAGTTCGTCCAGCCCGCCTGCACTAATAACTACCTTCCTCTCTAAACCATTTTCTAGGCTCTCGTGTTCGACAAGCCGAAGCGCGTCGCTATCAGAGGAGGGTATTATGGATGCCATATTACCATAGAGACATACAAGAAGACTAAAGATGCCGACTTAAAGGTCATTGACCTTGACGACGACTATCAACCAGGTGATTTGTGCTGGTTGGAGACACCGCTGAATCCTACTGGTGAAGCCAGGGATATACAATATTATGCAGATAAGGTTTGTAGTGTCACTTAATGTCGAGCGACCTGTGATACTGATGTACCCAGATTCACAAAGTTGGAGGATCGCTCTTGGTGGACTCCACCTTCGCGCCTCCACCTCTCCAGTATCCATTCGATTTTGGGGCCGATATGTATGTGATCTTGCTTTATCGTCAAAATATCATCACATCTGATTAACCGGTCGGTTTCAGCATTTTGCATTCTGGTGCGTGCTCTTTTCTCCTTTCTATGAAAATAGACTAAAGGGAGCGTAGGGACCAAGTATTTTGGAGGGCATTCAGACTTGCTTTGCGGTGTTCTCGTAGTCAAGACTTTAGAGGAATGGAATACGGTTTGTCCTGTTTTCTTTGCGTCCTCATTCGTCCTTCTGAAATTTCGATGAACAGTTACATCATGACAGAACATTCTTGGGGAGTATGATGGGATCCCTCGAAGCATGGTTACTTTTGCGTTCGCTACGAACCCTCCACTTGCGAATCTCTAGGCAATCACAGTCGGCGACCACGATTGCCGCCTGGCTCCAGAATGTTTCTCTCGCCCGCAAGGGACAGTTGTTTGATAGTGTTCCTGGAGGAATCGTTGCCAAAGTTTGGCACTCGTCTCTGCAGGGGAAAGACTTGAGGGGTTTTGATCCAAAACAGCAGCTGACGGGTGGTTGGAACCCGACCTTCGCAATACTTGTATGATCCTACCCCCTTAAGGCCGCTTTGACACATCAATAAGTCTCTTGTTTTTAGCTGGAAAAACCGGAATACGCCTCGCAATTCCCTCATCTCTTGAAGTGTTTCGTGGTGGGTACGATAGTATCGACGCCGATTCATTTACGCTCACATGTCTTGTAAAGTCTGCTACGAGCTTGGGAGGAGTCGAATCTTTGGCGGAACACCGACTTCGGAACGATCCTGGAGCCGATCCTCGTCTCATTAGGTTAAGCATTGGTGTTGAAGAAGTTGAGGTACGTTATCATTTCGGAGATGATCCTTCAAGGCTTCACCTTTGATGTCAACATTATCAGGACCTTAAAGCTGACCTGCGTCAGGCTCTAGTTCAGGTGACAAAGGTTTGTGACACCCAGAGTTTGATGCGAATGTCTTTGACCCATCGAATTTATCCAGGTGAAAACTAGACTTTGAAATGTGTATGTGTATGCGGGTCGAGCCGAGTAGTCATGTGTTAGATTCATTTGATTCAACAACGGAATTTGAAGACTATGATCAAACGGATGTACTCATCCAGGGTTTGCTTTGTGTTCCATATGAACCACCACATGCCCCATTATGTCAGCAAAGATACCTTCAAGTCCTCTCTATATGCAAAGTGTACTCTCTATCGGGTGACTTGTTTAATGTTTGGCTCGTGGACCCTTGCCAATGATGCTAATCAGAAATCCCTGTTCTTTAGCGATACTGGCACGCGATTCCGACCTCTCGCTCTCATTTTAGCATTTTCAGCTACGGAAGAATCGAAGAAGTCAAGCTAGTGCACAATGCGAAGAGCCTCCTCGACCTGCAGGGACTGAAAAGAAATTTATTCATCACGACTAAGCGTTCGGGTGATTCGAATCATTATAGCCGTTGATACACAAGATACAGTGAATACTGTTCGAGGCCAGTCATCAATATTTCTCTGCTTTGCCGAAGGTCCTGAGCTGATAACAAGTAACATGGAACTTTAGATTAGAGATGACATTCGAACTACGATCAATTACCAGTATTGAACAAGCATAAACGTCATCCAGCGAGGAGACATATATCACTTCCCTGGATTGCTTCTGGCCGTTCTTGAGCCTTCCATTTTGGTCGGCAAAGCCCTGATACGGAGGAAGAATTGGCTATGCAAGCCGCAAAGTGACAGTATCGCTAGACACCTGGGACTGCGGTCACGATTGTTCAGCACATCTTGCAGATCCATTTGAGGCTCTCTTCAAGCTCATGCCGAGCTATCTTGAAGTTCATGGAGTTCCGCAACCCTCGCGAACAAATTTTATGACTTACACTACTTATTTTGTACTGATCCTTCCAACGTCAGTCGAAGTATTCTAAAGTACTCAAAAATCACCGTCTGTCCTTATATCATTTAGATTGTATTTGGGCTCACGTATGACGGACTTTGAGCCCAGGATGAACATTGTATTCATATCCACATCTTCAAAGTTTTCGCTTTTCTCTATAGAAATCTAAAAACCTCGCCTTATCTTCCCAACCCATACCTGTCCTCTTCATCTTTCCAAGCTGGGAGATCAACACCGCACTCACTTCCGTCAGTTGATCATCATGAGATATGGAGTTTGTGATGATCTCACTGACGATAAAAAGGGGGGAGCTAGGAGACTCAGACGGCGCAAGCAGACGGATGGAAATGTTTGGGGGTACGATGGATGACGCGAGTGAGAACAAGTGGGGAAGAGGATTGAAAGATGGAGACGGGATGGATAGTGTTGGGGTGTGTGTCGTGCTTGCGGGGGGATCGTATCTTTTTGACCAACAAGCTGAACACTTGTGGACAAAGATCAAGCGAAGACGTACCTAACACACATGACAAAAACTCGATACCCCTTAACGGGGACCTCTTGGCGGAATACATTCGCGAAGCGAAGCAAAGCTCTTCCATTACTGGTCGTACATTCCGGAAATACGACGATAGGCCTATCTGCATAGTTTTGCAAGCTTTGAAGGCTAAGTGGAGGTTTGCTATGATTGCCATTCACATAGCCAAATGGAGGTACTTGGCCAGTCACCCCAACAATCGTGAGGAGGGAAACGGGTTGATATCCAAGAATCGCAACGGGAGAGATTACGGATTTGTGCGAGGATTGCATGTTGCCATGTCCAGTCTCCGTCCTTGGGGTATGAGCAGTGGGCGGCGACGAATTTGACGAAGCTTTAGATGTTTCAAATACGGGAAGGACAAATATGGGATTGAATCTAAAAGTGCTGTCTTAGCGTAGGAAGTTTTAAGCGGATGAAGACTCGCCGAATGGCCAACCATAATAATTCGACCCACGAAACCCAATTCGAGACGATAATGTCCCCAGCCCGCGGATTCCATGATTCAGCCATATCTTGACTACTTCTATATGGACTATACGAAGGTTTATCGGTTTTGAAAGAGTTATTTAAGTCCTTACCCACGCTTTTTCTTTACTTGTTCAACTGATATCCAGAAGAAACCTAAAACTATCAATGTGGCACGCGCAATCACTGCTGTGAGGAAGTGAGAAGTGATGCGGTGTAATTTTGGAATGGGGGCCTGCTTAAGGTGAGATGGGAGCCAAAGGAAGGAACGCGCGAGTTTGCTCACAAAGACAGCACATACACCCGAAACGAGGGCGACATAAAGCACGAGAAGCACAAGAGCTAGTACAGTCCGAACGACTCCAAGTGTGTATTGGAGAGGAAGGGTGGCTTGAGTCAGCAAATTAGACCCCACAGGAGGCACAGGCGTAAGGAATGGCTAGGATGACGATGGGATATCAGATAAAAGTGGAATACCACGAAAAATTGAGGTGAACCAACCTGTATTCCAGTTCCTGGGTCCTAAGGACAAGTAGTAAGGAGGAGTTGGACGCGATTTAGTAGTACAACGTGAACTCAACTCGATATGCACTGAATTTCTCCATTGCAACGCGTCAAACCCAAGGTAAAACCACGTGACACTTTTTTGAGCCTACGGCCCGAAACCTTGCGTACGTACTCAGCCTTCAGTTTCAACGTTTGACCATCAATGACAACCGAATCGTTTCCCAATTCAATTGTGAGATTCAAAGAGTACATCAGCACTGTGTATCTGAAATACAAAGGTCTCCATACTCTGGGCAAGGTGTGCCTGTTTTGCAAAATATAGCCATACTTGAACCAACACCCTTCAGACCTTTATATGGCTCATCATACTATTCTACGTATGTTTGGGTATGCGGACGCGTTCTTATAGGACCTTGCTACTCAAAATATCCTTAGGAGCATTCGTTATCGCAGTGACACCTGCGCGCATCGTACAATATCTCTATGATCAAGCCCAATGGCTGGCAAAAACACGTTTTGGCTGGTTGGTACTTGCTGCTTTGATAGGTACGGGAGGCCCTAGCATTTAATTGCGCTTTATATCTTAGTTTATTCTCAAGTTGTTGTGTCGTTTCCGCCGCTCCTAGGTCATACGACTATTGTTACGCTGTGTGGCTTTGCATATGGGATGCAAGGATTTATCATAGCTGCTTTCGCCACTTTAGTCGGCGCATCTTCCGTATTCGTTGTGCTGCGCTTCTTCTGTAGCCAACGCTTACGAAGATGGTCTGAACGCAGTCAAAAGTGGCAGGCTTTGGAATCAGCTGTGGTGAGCTCTGCGTCATAACTGATATCTTTGGGTCTGAACATCTTGTAAGCAAATGAAAGGTCTGCCTCTGATCATTCTCATTCGTATATCTCCCTTTCCACCATGGGTTTATTCAAATTCTCTATTCGCTGTGAGCTTGTCTTTTTCTTTTAATAATCTTTGCTTCATCCTTCTTTGTAGTCTATCGAGGCCGTCTCCCTTTGGCAATTTGCAATAGCAACAATTTTTGTTTTTCCAAGACTTCTTCTTCATGTATTCATGGGCTCTCGCATTGCTGCACTCTCTGACGGAAATCACCGTGTCCATATGGATAAGCGTACTTGATCCTAGTCGCTCCTCGTTTTACGGTTTCTAATACCATTGTAGAAACGAAGGTTATCAATGGTGTTTTGATCGTGGGTGGTTTCGCTCTGGCAGTGTGTGCGAGCTGGTATGTATGTTGGGTCTTGCTTGTTAGTATCTCTGACCTTGGAATGCAGGCTTGTTTACAACACGATTGAAAAACATGTTCGGCAGCCCCACGAACTGGCCTCAGACGCCATTGATGACTACGGCGAAGGTGACCCGTTATTGAGATTAACAGTCTTTGACGACGATCATGCTTAACTGTAACACACTTACCAGTTGGTTACTGTTACGTGGATACGCAAACGTGTATAATTAATAGTGATGAAGAAATAGAAGACTCATACTAGCGCCGATAAGAAACACTAATATGTAAAGTCTGCTGTCCTTTGCCCGTCGCTTTGCTGCTTTCAATTGAGTGTTTCCTTTTTCGACAGTGGAAGTCGTAGCTATGGCATCCTCATACAATTGGTCTGTTAGTTCAGTTTGTCTCGTCAAGTGGTCGACCAGCTCCATTTGTAATGTGCTGATGTCCATTAAACGCGACTCGGCTTGTTGGACAGATTCAAGGGTATCCTGAACCGACTGTAGTATGGTTGCGTTTTCTGCTTCAAATTGGAGGATCTGCGATGTAGACAACTCGAATTCTTCGTCCTCTTCGTCTGATGATGGATGTAAGTCAAGGGAGGGAGGAGGTATAGATGTTCGAGCATCGTTCGAGGAAGCTCCGATGGTAGCAGCCAATAAGCTCGACGACGCGTCTCCTAGCCAACTTCCAGCTCTCTTGCTTTTTGACTGCTCATGAGTCGAAGGCCGTTCTTTCGCAGCCAAGTGCAGCACGTCTCTGGCCGCGGCAGAACCGAGGGTTCGAGTTCTCTCCAGCTGCCGCTTAACGCGTTCTTCCTGCATCTCTTTCTGTGTCTGACTGGCTTCTGCAAGCCGCCGGCTCAGATACCATGTGATTCCAGAATGATGCGCGGCCAAAAAATCAGAAGAGATTGACGACACGTCTTGTCGAAGTCGAGTGGGGATCACACGAGCCAGAGGGTTTGTCTTGCTTGCGAGGAGCTCTACCCGTCCTATATTAAGTATAGAATTAGACTGGCATAAAGCAATTTCTGTTGGCCATTATTACGCTTTTCGATAGCCTCCATTTCTTTCACTCTGTCGGCACACCGGGTTATAATGACACGTGCTTGAAGGTCGATTTGGTCTCGTTCTTCGTTGGTGAATTGTTTTATGCTATCCCATGATGAGTCTCCGCCATTTAAATCGATGCTTCTTGACGTCTGTCTCGACAGGTAAGTAGTTCGCGGGTCGACATTCAAGTAGGGCTTCCGGATATTTGCCAGCATGCGTGTCAGAGTATGGATATGACTCAGCTATAAAGAACATAGTCAGTCTAATTACAGATTTAAGGTGATTAAACATACAATTGCGTAAGCTTCGTTCATGTATTCTCTACCGACATGAGATTGGCCTTCGTGACCTACATCTGCGCGAGAGACTTTCTGAGTAACCTTTCGACGTTTGATATCAGTGAATCCGCATTCTTTTTCGCGAGTGATTTTTCGAAAGGTTTCTGTAATGTCGTTAAATGGCATTTTTATGAGTCCTGAGGTTGAACACTGAAGTGAGGGACTGAACACAGTATCACGCTGATGTTCACGATGCGACTATCACGTGAGCAGACCTATATAAAAAGCGCATTTTTCAATTCTGTTTACTTCTCATGCCACCATTGATTTTACATTTTGTTTGTCCTCACTACTGGTCCCTCTCCAGAAATTTGGGCTCGCTCTCAAGGTGGCAGAAAAACAAAAGCTTCCTAGTTTGAGGCGGATGGAGTGTCTTGCACCTTCGTTTGCCATAGTCAGTGACGCACACTCTAAAGCCTTGTCGCAATGTAACTGCGCAAAGCTTTTTTTTTATTTACATCGATTGCTTTACCAATACTTATTCTCAAACTTCTTTGATTTTATCTCGAGGAGTTTGCAAGATACCCTCCCCTTGCAACAAACCACGTCGGTCAAGCTTCTTCCGGTATCTTTCATTTTGACAACATCCGTATGGACCTAGAATGTTTTCATATAAATATCGTATCAAATGAGGTTTGTAGTAAGTATATAAATGGAACATACGACAGAAGTCCCCAACCCGACTCAGGACTTGACAGACCGTTGACTGTGATATCTCTATAATATCTTCTTCTGTGACAAAAGAACAGTTTATGACATTGATATGACTGATGGGTCGAGCGCTCGCCCTGTGTGCCCGTGGCTCTTTCGTAACTTTCATTAAGGGAATAATTGAGTCGATTATGAACTAGCTCAACTAATGCACTCCCAGTCAGTTGACCGCACCATCGAAGGTCAAGCCGAACGAGTGAAGGGCAGAACCCATCAGGTTGTGCCAACAGGTTTATCACCGAATCCGGAATGTCGCTCTCATGCAGGCGCAGTTCTTTCAATTGAGGCAACCTCGCGAAGCACACAGCAAAGTTGGCCGGCGTGAGGTCAATGTCGTGGAAGGCTAACAACTGCAGCGGAGGTGTCGTTGTCTCGATGTATTTCGTGAAGTTTTCACCAATCTCGGGATCAGGGTAACCGGTCGAACCAATTGATGATTGGAGATAGAGGTTGGAAAGTGAAGGCGTGATAAGATGTGGCAAGATTCGGAACAGGTTAGGGGAACCCATGAGTATCAAAGTATTGAGATCAGGGAGGTTCACCAAACGATTTTCGTCAAGCGCTTGGTCAAACTCCCGCGCTTGTCGATATGGAAAGGAAATGGAGAGATGCTGAAGCACAGGAAGAGCCTCGAGGACAGACAACGCTCTGTCCACCGATAATTTGCTTGGAGTGTGAAAGTATGGTAACGAGATCGTGAGATACGTGATTTGTGGCGAGATATCCCTTGAGGACGGGAGTGCGTTCCGGTCAATGTGCAGCGTCCGGAGACGAGGAGAACATGCAAATATGTTCATGATGTTGATATCTGGAACGCCTTGATTCATGTTATCCCCAGGGTCTTCTGAAACTGAGATACTCAGAGTATGAAGCCCCTTCGTCGGACGGTTACAGAGCTCCAGAATAGAATTAGCATGAGTATCGAGGCTCGAAGTGACGGTCAATGTTCGCCACTGCGCTGCTCGAGCCAATAAAAGCCCCATTATGGACGGGATTCGAGAAGCGTCGTTGGTTACATTCACTGTGATATTCAGTCGGCTCATTTGAGCGTTCTGAAGCCAGAAACGCGTTCGCCCACAAGGGTCTTTGGCATCACAATTCACGTAGATGTGGGACCAGATTGTTGGAGTTTTGACCGCTCTTCGCCATTCTGGGCAGACGTGAGATGCAGTCAGAGGCATGCGCGTCCAACCATCACGAATGCATTCTTCTATGATTCCTGCAAGGATCTCTGGCAGAATCCGCCTTGCTAACGTTGTAAGACCTTTAAAGTACTTGATTCGGTCTAGGTGTTGCGTTTTGCGCAACTGCAATTGACGAATCGTGCACATCAGTACTTCGATTTCGCGATTAATCGAAATAACCGCGCGTTCATGGGCTTCGAGATCCACATACTCAAATGGCACACTCAGCATCTCGCAATGAGCGTGTCATGGAGGTTAGTGTTCACCAAATTGGAATGCCTAAGATCCGGGCAGTCGAGATCTTCAGCGATTGTGGCAATCAAGATATCTTTCGAAGGAATACTTCCAGCGAAGCTAGGAGTTACCTGGATAAGGAAAATATCACAATTTGTGCTTGTTGTGTCGGGCTCCTTCACCACAGATCTCCATCCATAAATCCCCGCCCTCAACTGTCATTGGAAGTTACAATTAGGATACGGTGAGCTTTCATTTCTATCTTAATCAGTCTATGATTATTCAGAGTGGAAGCTGCACGATCCGTTCTAATTATCATTGTCCTGGTTCGAAATGTAGACCAGAAGTGTTCGAGATACTGCTGAGGCAAACTGTGGATGGTTTTTTATGGATTCTTTACTGACCAGTGCTTCACAGACTTGTATATGGACCCAAGAAGAGCGCGTGATCCTCGTCTCTCCCGCCCCGACCCTCGTCTACAGCGCTTGCAAATAGATTCGCTCACGCCGCCATCTTCGAGCAATTCGTCGAGCCCACTGCTAACACTCCACCTTGAAAATGGCGTCAACCTTGAACAAACTTCATCACAACCTCCAGGAACTCAGAATGAACCGCAAGACACTGGGAGACAACTGCCATCTCGACTTGAGTACAAATCTCGGCCATTGTTTTGTGTAGTTTGTGCGAGTAATCAGGTTCGCTTTCTATCCTTCGAGCTCTATCTGTGACCTGAGAATTCGGCAGAATCGATCAATGGAGGGCCACTCCGTACTTTCGTGAGTTGATCTGACCCAATTTTTGCTCAGGCAAGTAAGAAGCCTTCTGTTTTTGCAAGGAAAGCTGGTTATCAGGTCATATCATCTGGAACAGGGTCAGCTGTTCGTTTACCTGGACCATCAATAGACAAACCCAATATATATCCCTTTGGAACACCATACAACACAATTTTTGAGGACCTGAATTCGAAAGACCCTCGCCTGTTTGTCCTTCCTTTCTTCATTGAGCGCGGATCGAGAGAGTTCAAACCACGTCATCAGGTACTCGGCTAATGGCCTCCTACAAATGTTGGATCGAAATCGACGTATCAAGCATGCACCAGAACGATGGCAAGAGACCAAAACAGTTGCGGATATCGTGATTACCTGTGAGGAGCGTTGTTTTGATGCTGTCTGTGATGGTACGTGGTCTACTTATCTCTTGGCTCTCTAGTGATATGAAATGGCTCCCAGACCTACTTTCGCGAGGTGGAGAATTCAATAAACCAGTCCATGTTATCAACTTGGAAATCAAGGACAATCACGAAGAGGCGTTAATTGCGGGGAAAGCGATGCTTGAACTCGCTGCAGCGGTATATTTGTTACAAATGACCGATTGCGATATTCTGATATCCCTTAGATTGAAGCGGCAGATGATATTGATGAACGAATTGATGAGATACTGCAGGCGCAACAAGAGAAGCATCCCCATAGTATACTACATGCTGTGGCTTTCTATTGAACGGTTTGTTCATTGTAAGTGTCGAAGCACGTTGTCTCCATCAATCAACCTTTCCTGTTTATCAAAGTTCTACTTTTCAACATACAAACCTCTTGGGCTTCGTAAGATCTCCGGCCTACATGCTATCAGCCAGTCCGATTTCTTTCGTAATTACATAATTACGTATGATTGGAATTCGCCCGAAAGCACGCAATTTGTGTTACAATGTCATTAATAATACCATATGATCTGGATGGCGTGAGAATTAGCGATTCTCTCGCACTCGTTAAAATCTGATCTTCTTGCTTCAGACTCCCAACAAATTTCCAGCACAATGTCCCTTCGACTTGGAAGCATTGCTCCTGACTTTGAAGCTCAAACCACTGCCGGACCGATCAAGTTCCATGAGTGGATTGGCAATTCTTGGGTATAGCTGATTCTCGATAAGAAGGTTGAAACCACTGATTACATTTCAGGCTGTACTATTCTCTCATCCCGGTGATTTTACCCCCGTTTGCACAACTGAACTTGGAGAGGTTGCGCGTCGCGCTCCTGATTTTGAGAAACGTGGTGTCAAAGTAATCGGAATATCAGCCAACGGTCTTGAGGACCACCACAAGTGGATCCAAGACATCAACGAGTATGGAGGCAAGGTCGGCCCTACGGACGTACAGTTCCCTATCGTATGCGACAATTTTCTGTACTTCTAAAGTACAGGTTACTTCCCGATGATATCTATCCAGATCGCAGATCCAGACAGGAAGATTTCTACTCTGTATGACATGCTGGATGCTCAGGATGCCACTAATCGTGATGCGAAGGGTCTCCCTTACACTGTCAGCCATTTTGGTCGACTGATTCTACTGCATTTTTTACTTTTGTTGTACTAGATCCGTACAGTTTTCGTTATTGACCCGAAAAAGGTCATCCGCCTGACTCTCGCGTATCCCGCTTCGACCGGACGCAACTTTGACGAGATCATACGGTGAGTTGTTGACTCTTCTTGAGGTGCATCGACTTATCCAGCGCAAGCGTCATCGACTGTAGGTCCTTAGGACATAAGAAGTTACAGTGGACCTGATGGAATATCTTTAGCCCTTCAGATCGGTGACAAGCACCGCGTTACTACGCCCGTAAATTGGAAGAAGGGAGATGATGTAATTGTTCATCCCTCAGTGACCAACGAGGAAGCAAAGGCGCTCTTCCCTGAATTCGCGATTCACAAGGTAAGCTACCTTCATAAATTAGATCAGACATATTCTGAAAACATTGTAGCCCTATCTGAGAACTACTCCTTTGAAGGTGGACTAGATGCCTTTGTAATGCAGTTTTGTTACAACCAAGTGCCTGAGCATGTAACTGTATCCTTTTCATATGAATGTGATATATCCTCGTTATCGTGTATCGTGTGCTCGATAAGATTAGATGTATATAAGATCAATAGTTGTAAACACGGAACGCGCGTCCCACAATGTTAACTTACCGCGTTGGCATTGAGTCCTTTACATCGATTCCATTGTGAAATGGCTAGTGCAGACGGTGGTGCATACAGGTGCGGTTATTTGCTCTATAAACTATCTTGGCACTGAACTATAAGCAGTTACTCTCTCACAGTTTTCTCTCCTAGTGGAAAACTCGTTCAAATTGAACACGCCCTAGCAGCAGTTTCACAAGGAACCACAAGCCTTGGAATCAAAGGTATGTTGCTCTATAACACCTCGTATGACTTATTCCGACACTCTCAGCATCTAATGGCATCGTTATCGCCACGGAGAAGAAGACCTCATCAATACTGATCGACGACTCCATGCTAGACAAAGTCGCAGTCATATGCCCAAACATTGGGATTGTGTATTCCGGCATGGGACCTGACTTCCGGGTTCTGATTTCGAAAGCCCGGAAGAGCGCTCAGGCATACTGGAAGATTTATGGCGAGTATCCACCAACACGCGTCCTTACCCAAGAGATTGCAACTGTGATGCAACAAGCCACACAGTCGGGGTGGGGTCACTCATATTTCATCACTACTGGTATTTGCTCATGGGATTCTAGAGGTGTGCGACCATATGGTGTGTCGTTGCTTGTTGCGGGATGGGACAGCAATCGTGGTCCTACGCTGTACCAAGTCGATCCTTCAGGATCTTTTTGGGCCTGGAAGGCGAGTGCGATAGGAAAGAATATGGTGAATGCAAAGACATTCCTAGAAAAACGGTCTGAACATCTCTATATATCCGTTGACACTCAACAAACTTTTGTTACCAGGTATAGCGATGACATCAGCCTGGAGGATGCCATTCACACGGCTCTTTTGACTTTGAAGGAGGGCTTTGAAGGACAGATGACAGAGAAGACAATAGAGATTGGCGTTGTCACTGTCCCCAGTATATCAGATCAAGAAGGTGGAAAGCTTGGGGGCGAGACAGGCCGTCCCAAACCAGCTTTTCGCAAGCTGACGGAAGAAGAGGTTCGCGACTATCTAGCGCTGTAGCAGATAAGATCCTATCCGCAAAGACGTTGTACGTTCGTCAGTTTTACAATTCCTTCTTTCTATCTTCTACATTTTTGAGAGATGAATCTCGCCTCATGAACATCATGATGCCACAGGGCTCATGCTCAACCGGCCCGTTTCAAGATCTTCTACGCCTCAACTCGATATTTTTATATCGCGCCCACATTGTCCTCATGGACCTTTGTGCCCTAGCTTGGTGAGCCGGGTTTCACGCTTTTGACTGATTATGTCAAAATGAGTTGGGCTTGTCTCTGCGCACTTGCGAAGACTGACTTTTGAGACGTGACGTATCTCAGCTCACCAAACAACAGGGTCCTTAAATCGTACACGAACGCCTTTGAGCGCTAGACCCTAGATGTCCTGTCCTTCATGCCACACTCGTGGTGATTAATCCATTCAGTGCAGCTTCAGCCTTTTGAATTTTTTGCTTCGAAAATAGTCAACCAGTGCTTCCACCCGCGTCCTCTCTCTTTATAAATAATCAATGTCGCAACGTAACACACTCAGGTTTCTCTTTCTAACTCGTAAACCACTTAATGCATCAGGTCTCCTCCGTCAATAAACTCTCACCTAAGCCAGCCAGGAAGAGAACATCCATGGCATGCTACAACTGTCGCAAGAGCAAAGTCAAGGTTCGTAGTTCTTTAATTCCTGTTCCTTCGCTTTCTAAAGTTAGTAATATAGTGCGCTACGAGCCTTGATGATCCACGTTGCCAGCGCTGCCTTGAACGTAACCTTGAATGTAAAAAAGGGCCTGTTGGGACCTTGCCTGGAGTTCAGGGTCGGGCTGTTCCCGCTGAAACCTCGTTTTATTCCGATAGAGGCCCTCAAAACGCCGCACCTCCAATCGCGTCCCAGAGTCTGCTGTATCAATATGAGCCGGCGACCAGCGTGGCATGCGGCTCTCTCTGCCTGTCGCCCAATGCCGCTTTTACCAATTCTGACGTCCCAGGCGTGCCTATTCCTTCAGACTCCTACTACTTCACTGCTGCATCATATAGCCTCGAAGGTGGCGTTGTTGGCCCACTCGACAATCAGCCAGTCCATAATTATGGCGATTTATCATCTGATTCAACTAGCGGAACTGTTGGACAGTCCTCGCATCTCCTGACGCCTCTCATGGTTAACATGCAAGGCCTTTCGTTTTATAGATGCGATGCTTCTAGGCAGGGTATCCTTGATCAGCCTGTAGCGACAGGTGGTTACCAGGGAAATCCTTTTGAGACTGATCTCAGGATGCCTTCCGCATAAGTAGACTTTTCGTTGTTGTGCCAGTACATGTATTACTACTATATTATCCGGTATGGATACTCAGTTGTTGACCCATCTCTGATTTGGAGCTCATGTCTGCAGAATATACGGAGAAACTCGCACGTGGCGTGCTGAAGCACATCCGATCATGATTGTCTTGAAGCAACTGTCTCAACTATCAAATGTCCAACGATATGATGAGTCATGTTAAAATTCATACATACGTACATGTATGATAATTGTTTATCAAGATAGAAGCCAAGGCAGAATGGAAAAATATGCACACGTTCAAAATCCTATCTGTACACAGCAAAGCGCTTACAACGGCCAATCTAATTTCTCGCCGAAGTTCCAGTGCACAGCCTTAACAGAGGTATATTCTTCGAGGGCGTAACTCCCAAGTTCACGACCTAATTTGAGATATGGTCATGTATCGAGGTTCGATATAAGAAACTGTCACGAACCTATTCCCGACTGTTTCTTGCCTCCAAAAGGAACATTGTTATTCAAAATGTTGTACTGATTTACCCAGACCTATGGAGCATTCAATTCATGTAATTTTTGGAAGAGATCAGCGGAGATGCCGAATAGGGTGGAAGGAATTGTCACTAACAGTTCCAGCCTCAAGAGCCGATGCAACGCGCATGCATTGGTTGGCGTCAGCTGTTATAGACAAACGTAAGTTTTTGCTCCTTTTGTAAATGAGATCAAAAGGTATGGAACGCGTACTCGAATGAAGGCCTGCACCCAATCCATAAGTCGTGTCGTTAGCGAGAGCTATGGCTTCTTGCTCTGTTTTGAATCGTCCGACCGACAATACCGGGCCGAAGATCTGAAGAAATCTGTCAGGGTCGTTCACGGCACTTCGATCACAACCCCCTCACTTCTTCCTTGACCTATTGTGGCCATATGAGTCAGAAGGCAGGACTGGGATCTTATTTTCCACTGACAATTTTCATATCTGGCCGGATCTCTGCGAAAACTGGGAAAAACATTTGTACACAAAACACACGCACGGACATTGAATGGAACTCACTGGTAGGATCAACGTAGTAACCTTTACCTGCTCTTTTGACTCCACCGAGAATGATCCTGGCGCCTTCCTGTTTACCCGACTCAATGTAGCTCCAGACCCTATCATACTGGCGCTTCGAAACCTGAATGATCTGTAAAGCACCTGCGTAATCTCAAGAAAGAAAGAATACTATACAACAGGACCTCCTTGCGATGCATCATCAAAACCGTCGCCTATCACCTGTTTTTTCACTTCTGCAACTAGAAGCTTAACAAATTTGTCGTAGATGTCATCTTGGACGTAGACACGTGAACCGGCCGTACAATCTTGGCCAGAGTTGTAGCATATTCCGAGGGCAGCCCACTTGGCAGCTAATGTACTCAGTCAGATGAAAGTTGAGGACATCGCATATGAAAAAAGAATGATGAAATCAAGGCCATTACGACAAGAAACTAGACTCCATGCGTCCAAAGTTTGTGGACGGATGTCTGGCCCGAGTCGAAGACAGGTTCTTGCCGAGCATACACGTTGCAACAGCATATGGTGACCACAATGATATGGGAGCCACGAGACATACGAGACACACGAGATAAAAGTTGACAGAGCGGATTAGTACATCCATAGACCGAAATCCCGATCAAACAGCTCCACTCGAGATCCCGTACGGATATAAAAACTGACCTTGATCTAGGTCGGCAGATGAGAAGACCAGGTGCGGGGATTTTCCGCCAAGCTCGAGTGAAATCTATGGCAACGATATATATCAGGATTTTTTCTTCTTCTTTTGGAGGTGAGGGTATTCAAATAACCTTCTTCAAATTCTTTGCCGCGGCCTCCATGACCTTTCGGCCAGTAATAGTGGAGCCCGTAAATGCCACCTTGTCAACGTCAGCGTGGGCAGCTAGTGCAGCGCCACCAACAGGACCATATGACGGTACCGTGTTGATTACTCCGGGAGGAAATCTAGAACCAAAAATGTCTTATGCCAGTCCACAACAGGCGGAACGTAAAATTACCCTGCTTCCTTGACAAGCTCTGACAATTTCTTTGAATAGTCATTGTAAGACCAAAATCTTTTTGGGGACACGGGAAACATACAAGTGCCGTAAGGGGGCAAAGCTCTGATGGTTTCATAACAATAGTACAACCCACAGCAAGAGCTGGAGCGACTTTCCAAGCCCTGTAGACTCTCAGAGAGGTTACTTGACAGTTGCCTGAGGGAACTTGCCACATATTGATCGGATAATTCCAGGGAATGCTTGTATCAATGCTGTATTAGTATTTTCGGCAAGATGGATTCGAACTTGTTACATTTGGCCGCAGACACCAATTGGATCATGGCGGGTGAAGGCAAGTTTAGTTTTATTGTCAACTTCAATGGACTATTGGGAAGGATGAGAATTGAAAGCACAGGTCCAAAGGATCAATAAAATAATACACACCTGGCCAAGTATCTTGTCGGCCCATCCAGCATAGTACCTTAAGCACTGTACGCTGTCTCCGATATCAAAATCCCTGAAGGTCTACATCAGCAAACCTGGTCAAGCTCTTGATATGCCGTCACCTTGCAATCCTGACGGGCTTCCCATTATTCAAGGACTCAAGTTCTGCAAGTTCTTGTGCATGACTCTCGATCAAGTCTGCAAGCTTATTCATCAACCTGGACCTTTCAAACCCAGTGACGTTCTTCCCCCAAGTTGTCCTGAACGCCTGTCGGGCGGCAGCGACAGCAACGTCGATGTCCTTAGGGGAGGCTTTGCATGGATGAGATCGATCAACTCCGAGACTAATTGTGAAGGATATACCGGAAACAACAGAGCAGATAACCTCCTCAGTGGCAGGATTCACGGCTCTGTACCTGGGTAAACGCCATTGATCGTGGGTCAAAATGACTCACTCGATTCGTTCTCTGGAATCACTTGACGGTACAAATTCATTGTTGATGAAAAGACCGGTTGGAACGGTGATACTCTTGTTGAGACTTGGGATCTTGACGGTAACAGGCTGAGCCATGTGTTCATGAACTGTTAGAGAAAGCGACTGTATCCAGGTTTTTATATAGTCAATGAAGGTAACCTCCGCTTCCTTCTTGATGGGAAAAACGCGACGAATTTTGGCACGATGCCATGCTCCAAGAATTTGAAACTAAATCCCTTCCTCAATAAAACCTGGAGAGGCAGCGACAGGAGATTGATGACGGATCGAAAAATCGCGCATCAACTTCTCCAGACAGGCGATATCTTCAAAGTTGATGTTAAATGTGATTACTTTTCCCCAAGTCAAAACGCTAGACCAACCTTCGGTGTTCAGAGTTTGAACAACGAACCCGATTCCAGTCCTGACACGAGTATCACTGATGATGACATCGAGATATTCTGCTTTCATTTCGAGACATAAACTCTTGGATACACATTAGATAGATGGAATTATGCCAACAATGGAAGGAGCACACCGTGACCCAGCCGTGACATAAATCGACAAAAGTACAATCGCGATGATTTTTTCGAGTCGCTTGAACTTCGGAATATTCAATGTGGTTGTTTATGTGCTGATTTTTCTTTACCGGGTGAATCCCTCGAGTCTCTGCAACTGCATTGTGAACAAATCCAAAAAGTTGAGCGCGCTGTTGAGAGAAAAGAACGGAATCCTACTAACGCTTGCTCGGCGAGCTTGTCTGCTCGGACGACCCATATTCGTCATCCCGCTTTGTGACGTACGATGCTCGCTAACCCCTTCTCGATCAGCTGTTTTGCTACGCTGCCGAGATAGAACGTTTTAACTGTTCACCGACACATTTCGACCACCATAGTGAACTGCGGCACATTCTTGGTCCTCGAAGTCTCCTTGGCGAGGACACGCGAAGTCATTGGTGACCTTAACATGTTTTACAATCAGTTTCTTCCGCGAAAACTCCCTGGCCTCCAGGCCATAGCAGGCCTGCTTTAGGTCAGATGGTCTGTCAGGCCAATGAGATCAGTATTGAAGTAAGATACCAGATGAGACTTTGGCCCTGGAGTCGAGCTCAGCTGGAGTCGACGCTCTGATAGCTACAACCTATTATTAGCCTTGGAAGCAGAGGTGGCCGGCAAATTCGCGTACAGGCAGGGCAAAGGACTACATCCGTCGTTAAGTCTTGGATTTATTCTTTGTAAGTAGATCTTGAGTATACTGACCTGAACCAATGAAAATGTGGGCAGGTCGTGGGCACAACAGAGTTAAGACCTGATTGAGATGGCGTCACTGTTGAAGTCGGGAGGGATAGAATGATAACCGATCTTTGAAGCAGAATTTGCCTATAAAGATATAAATCTATTGATGAGGCCACATGGTGAAGCAGGAACAGAACCCACCTCTTCTCCCCATGGTTCTAAAGAGTCTCCTTGTCTAGTTGAGGCACGCGGGCTTCGGACATCTGCTACAAACAATATTGACGATTTCATCTTCACCATCTGGCATTGAGAGTCGGACGCGCAGCGTTATCCCGTCCCTAATCCACGATGGCTTCATTACAAAGTCCAGTCAGACATGGTTTGTGACAGGTAGCTCAAAAACATATCACCACCAAGAGGTTTTTCCAATCAGTAATGAGAGCCTGCGAGTCTTCGGGCAGAGAGTGATGTACTGCACCGCAATTGTCAATATTCGAATATCTATTACTATTAGGCAGAGCTCAACCTACCCGAGGCTCGTGCGGATTCCAC
The DNA here is from genome assembly GCA_017580835.1 of Termitomyces bulborhizus. Taxonomy (NCBI): domain Eukaryota; kingdom Fungi; phylum Basidiomycota; class Agaricomycetes; order Agaricales; family Lyophyllaceae; genus Termitomyces; species Termitomyces bulborhizus. Next base: position 19,229 of record JAGDQM010000043.1, read on the forward strand.
AACCCTCTTCGAGCTGCTCTTGCTTCGTTTTCTAATTCGCGTTCTTCAAGGTCCTCCTCCGTAAGCTGGCGCTTAAGTTTTGCCCATCCACTCTTCTTGAGTGAGATCTATATCCCCGACTTCTGCGTTTCCGAGATCCGCCGGCAGATCACCGCTGGAAGGGAAGTGATGTAATGAGGGGATGCAATCTCTTTGCCGATTGTATGAATACGCAAAAAATCGTGCGATCCGAGCCTCCAGGGCTAGAAAATCGCACGACTCGAGCCCCCAGGGCTGGAAAAGCGACGAACTTCAATAAAGATCTCGTAGTGATGAGTTGAACGACGCGCCTCATCTTCTCGAGTAGGAGCCGTAATGTCCGCCGGATGAAGGACGCAGTATTCGCCAACTTCCTGTATCAGATATACATAAAGCGTAAGAAAGACAGTCATTACCTCTGCAAGAGGTTGTCCCTGGGGTCCTGGATTAGCAGCATTATAAGTCGTCCCCTTGTGGTGGTAATGGTGGAGGCGGTGAAGGTGGCAATGCAATATCTGCATTAGCATTGTTAGGAGCAGAAGTGACACTAAGAGAAAGCAGATAGTGCAGCACGTGGGGCGATAAGATCAACCAGGATCAGATGGAGAAGAAAGGGAAGGCGGAGAGAAGGGCAAAGATGCGATTGTCAAGATGTGAATGACATCCTCGCGTCGTTCCGGGGACAATGCACACACAAGTCTAATCACATGTGCCACGAGATCAGCTTCGGGTTTGTCTGGAGCAATTACAACTTCATAATTCGGTGCAAGATTTGTTGTCTCAGAGGGTCGAATGGCAGCGAGAGTCTTCAAAAGTGCCATGCGGCATTCCCGGGGAAGATTAGCCAGGCTTTTGAGAGCTTGCAATTTTATGAAATCCTGTTTAGCTCGTTGTGCTTTCCGGAAGCCCTCAACGATTCTTATAGCCGATACCACAACGCCACAGCTGGAGAGAATCGCAATTGCAATGTGCAAGGCGCCACGGACGACGCTATTGGACGAGCCTTTGAAAACGATGTATCCGTTGAGTCCTTCAGGACCAAGATTGGCATCCCGGTGTTCAAGATGGCCAAAATCGGCTTTCCCTGTGTGCGTAGAGCTTTCAGAGAGGTAAACAGTGACAACGACAGGCTCTTCGTTCATTTCACCAAATGGAGGTGGCAGACTGTAACGGATCGGGGGTTTAGACCAAAAGTCTTCTTCAACAGATTTAAACGGAAGTAGGGTTGGATGAGGCAATCCAGAAACTAGAGAAGGCAGCTCAAGAGACGGTAAAACGGTGTCTAATGATTGAAGAACATCTCCAAACCTGTGAAAGGGCGGAACATGAGAACGGAAGACGATATGCATACCGATGTCGAGAAACGCTATAGCGTCGGCCGTGTTGATAGTCGTATCCAAGTCAAAGTAGGATATAGCAGCCCTAAGCCCAAGAGAGATAATGGCAGATGCATCCATGTGCGCAAGCGTGAACTTGAGTCTCCATCTAAGATCCATGAGGCTTGGCAATTGAGTGGGCAATTGAATATCAAGCACATCCGAATGTTCGGCACTAGATGAGGCTGGTAGTTGAGGGAAAGACTCTTTCATATAGGCGCTTGTAGCAACATCGAAAGTAATCTGTTGCCACGTGTCTGCGTCGAGAAGTTGAAGCTGATAACCAGGGGTGAGGGAACGGACTGCCGCGCGAAAGACTATATTTCCAATAGTGCCGTAGTCTAGGGTACAGAGATAGTTTCTAACTTGGCGGGCAGCATTTTTAAAGAAGGAGGTCGTGATGTCACGGGAATTGGCGGAGTTGGCGGTCATGGAAAGGCGATCGCTGTATAGGCGTTTTCGATAGACCGGGCTATCTGAATCGAGAGCCGCGTAGTTTTCGAGATCTTTGTATGCAGCGCGGGTGGAGTATGATGTTACGGTACGGTATTGTACCAATGAAGTGGGAAAGGCGGTTGGAGCTGGGGCTGGGGTCGTGGCGGTGGAGACAGAATGGGTTGCGATAGCCAGAGTGGGAGCGCTAGACGCCGTAGCGACAGCGCAAAGATAAAATAAGATTGCACAAGGGAGGAAATGCATTTTTGACAATAGCGTGATGCTGGAGGTGAAGGTCATGATGTCCGATGAAGGGTCATTTGGATTATCTTTAATAGTTGTAAACGCACATGTGATTTTGAGACACAAAACTGATGCATTACGTCATTCGTAATCTATGGATCTAAAGAATCGTGTATGCCATTTGAGTCCTATGAGACGATGAGTGATGAAGGTGGAATTCTACAGCGATATAACAGCACAGTATATAAACACGTACACAGGGATTGGAGGAGAATGTATCGATCAGTCCATCCATTCACCCATACACATCATCCAATAAAGTACAACTTCACGACCGACCAACCATGAAACGATAAGTAGAATAACCACCAATCAACGCAAACGCGGCCAGACAAGCCACTATCGAAACAAACCACGTATATCCCTAAGAAATTCCCTTCGTCATTAAGTCCATTTCGTTAGCATTAACAAGTTGAATTACATACCTGCTCAATATCTTGCCCCGGCACATGAACGTTCATACCCCACAAACCGGTGACCAAATTCATTGGGATCAATACCGTACCGAGTGCAGTGAGTTTGGAAAGAACATCGTTGATCTGATTGTTTGCATCCGTCATCTCGATGGAGATCTGAGCGAGGTAGTTGGAGTGTGATCGTGACAAAATCTTTTCGTAGTGATTCAAGTTCTGTGTCATTGTGATCAAATGGTCCTGAGTGTACAAAATGAGAATTGTTCAAGTGTCTCTAGAAACCGGAGGCTTGCCTGGATATCTGAAAGGTAGAGGCCCTACATCACGGAGGAAGTATCAAGTCGACATCATTCAGGAAGTAATCATGACTTACAATATCAGACGTGGGAGCCACTCTCCAATTCTCGTTACATCTCTTTGCTAAACCCTTTACAACGTCGGCCTTATTGCCCATCAACCGCAGCAAACCCATGACCTTCTTCCGGCATGTGCCAATCCTCCTCAACATGTCGCTTTGCTCAGCCTCCTTGAGAATGAGCACAAGCTCATCAATGGAGTCGACCTCGTACTCAATGTTTTGAATAAGTGGACCAAAAGCATCGGTAATGTCATCGATAAGTGCATACGAAATCCAGTCAGATGTGACAGCGATGTAATCCTTCAATTGCTTGATTCGTCTGCGGACATTTTGTGGATGGGGTGTTGGTCGGAAATGAAACTAAGTAGGAAGTCAATTGAATTTCGGTAGAGTAGAGATTAAAAAAGTACATACTGAGAGGATACCCTCACGGAATACGATGATATACATGTTCAGAGGTTCGAGATATGTGGGACTATATTGATCTTGGTCAAAACTGCGGAAGCACACGAGATAATAGTTGCGGAAGAGCTCGATTTTTTCACGTGTTTCCTCCATCTGAATATCTTCTGTTGTCAAGGGATGGATAGAAAATACCTATAACAGATAAAAATCCTAGGAGGGACGATATAGCATAGCAGACCCACCTTGCTGAGCATTTTCATCTCCTCATCCGTGGGCGACAAAACATCCAGCCACCAGGTCCTGTCATCTGTATCGCTCACACTTCCATTATTTCCAACAGGGCCTGGCCTAATTGCTGACTTCGAGTCTGAACCAAATTTGCGGTTTCCATTATTGCCGTTCGCCCCGCTGAAGTATCCCTCGCGAAATGGAGGTGGCGCATGTTCATGTCCTCTACTACCCTCCGGATGAATTCCGACAAATAACTGTTCAAAGGTTTGGCCTTCAGCTGGGAGCTCGCTAAGGCTCCGCGCATGAATTGTTGCAGCAAGAGCATTGGAATAGAATGAGAAGCGATAGGGCCGGTCGTGACCTGTGTTAAGGATACCAGAAAGTATAGGTGGTTGTATACCTGCGTCAGAGTTGAGGGTGGTATGTCTACCGAAGCCACCTGATAGACGAGAAGCTATGGAGAGGCCCCCATGACCGCCTATGGAAGGTGTTCCGCCAGAAAACGGATCATGCAAGTTTTCAAAGAGTGCCATTTTACCTCCAATTCCTTTACGTTGACTTCTCGGATGAGGATGAGAGTGGCTGAGTTTACGCTGACGTCCAGGACTTGGACTTGGCCTTGACGGATCTTCTGCGTCGGTTTCAGGTGATTGAACTGGTGGAAACATCTGGTCAGAGAGATTGGAAGGACCTGGTTCAGTTGGATCTCGCCCTGTAGGTGGGAGACGTCTCGGGATAGTATCCAGCGTGAATTTAGTCGTCGGTGAAGCACCAATACCAAGAGCTGCCTTTTCAACAGCGGCAAACTCCTCCATAGGAGTGAAGTCGAACTCGGAGCTAGATACATCAGCCTGGTACGTGGGAAGACCATAGAGAGATTCGACGTTGGGGTCATGATTCAAAGGTGGTGCGTGGGCTAATAGAGAGGCATCGTGCATCGTGTTGAGGTGCATTTTGAAGTCAAGACGTGAAGAGTTGGGAGTGATTCCGGTACATTCATCCTCAGGATCAGATTGAACAGCGGTGTCAATGAAATGTACATTGTGATCCCCCTCTTCATGGTGCTGAGCGCGTTCGGGTAGGGGTGATATTTCCGGAGAACCAGTGACTGTTTCTCTACGGGCACGGGAAAGTTGCATGGCCATGTCAACGTCCATTGTGCGCTGACGCTCGCGAGCCTCAGGGTCAAAGGACCTAACCAGGATGGGGGAATGACGTAGACGGGCGGTAAGGTCACTGGCATTGCTGCTAGTAGATCGACGACGGCGAAGAGATGGTGCAGAGATAGGCTCTGTTAGATTCTGAATCGAGTCCGGCGACGACGAAAGAGTCGGGTTCATCGTCAGTGAAGACGACGGCGTTGTCTCTTGAGGGCCACTCATGGGTGTCAGGAAGCAGAATAGAGTGACGCTTGGGGATCGATTTGGTTTCGATGATATGGAATAAAGAATGATACATACTATCAAGCGTTGAGTGATAGGCCCCTGTTGTCTAATGGTTATGACGTCAGACTTCTACATTTGCCTTTATAACTGTTCGATCTGGAGGTTGCGGGTTCGAGTCCCGCCAGGGGTTCTCCTTATAAGTTCGATATTGAGATATCTTTTGCTTGTTGTTTCAAGGCAGACCTGACGATGAGTCATAGCATTGCTTCCTGGAAATGGATTTTTATTCGCAATCAGTCAGCCCGAGGCCTAACTTAAGCCTTGGTCATCACGAATTTATGGATGATACGCCGGACCTATTGAGCGATTCACCGAACTTATTGGACTCTTTACCGGACGTATGAAGCGATTTAACGGACGTAACTACCATAAACCTACTTGAGGAGTATACAAGAGAGCCCGAGCTGGTGTAGTATCGGGACATCAGTCATCAGTATCAGGCCCCTTCCATCCTCTTCCGTATCTACAAAATGTTCCTCGTAAGTTCCTTACCGATGAAAGCTTCACTACAGTTCTCTCATGGATGGATGCCAGTTCAGCTC
>JAGDQM010000044.1:2119-16768 GCA_017580835.1 Termitomyces bulborhizus
GAGGCTGGTAGGCTATGTCCGAGAGACAAGTTGACCTTACTCGGGGTTTTATGTTGTTCACCATATGCATTTTGAAAAAGAACTCGGGCGTCAGGCATCGAAATTGTCGCTGGAAACAATGCATGGTACAATTGACCTTGGAGATGTGTCGCGCGAAAGTAATAGTAATACCCGACCCCAGAATGGCTGGACATTAATCTCGAGTCGTACCTTAGTCTTCGCAGAGTATTGTACGTATGTTCGACGGCGTCCGTCACTGATGGGATCAAGAGTCGCCAGACCATAACATAACAACCCAAATCCGTATTACCGCGATCCACATATCCAAATGAAATTTCATGGGCTAATAATGGCTCGTATAGACAACCTCTCCAGTCAAAAAAAACCGAGATCCCGGCGGCCAAACCCCGACCCCATAGCGCAATTTCAACTCCAACTAACTAACCAACCAACCCATCATCCACGCTCATCCCACAAGACAAAAGACAAAAAATCAAAAAAAAAAGATATTCAAAGTCCAATACACATCAAATATAAAAAAGTAAAGAGAAAAGAAGAAAAAAAAAAGATAACAGCACACGCGACCTTCACGCACCACCACCCATCCTCACTCCCTCTCCTCCCCATTCGCCTCCCGCACCACACCCTTCTTCTCCTGCCGCCTACACGACAACCACGCAAACCACATCATAGTCCTCAGCTGCAACACATCCTCCTTCCACATCTTCCTCTGATTCTGCGCTCTAAACTCGCGCGTCAGCCGCTCGCACCGCTCCACGTTCTCTGGCGACACAAAGTCCACAGCGACCTTGATACAATCTGCGAGGTTCGCGACCTGTAGAAGTCGGGCAGGGAGCAAGGAGGAGAGGGGAGAGGGGAGAGGGGGCCGCGTGGGTGCGGGGTGTGGGGTGTGAGGAGGGGGGGACAGTTGCGTCAGCACTTTTGCCTCACTTGAGAGGACAACAGAAAAAGGAACGAGCGAAATAAAAACAAACCAAGAAACCAAGAACCAAGAAAAAGAAAGAAAAAAAAGGGGGGGGCAACGCAAAGGACTTACCTGATGCGCACACCCCGCCGGAATAAAAACAGCCTCCCCAGGCCGCTGATAAAACCTATAACTCTTCACCCCCATCGTCCTATACAACTTCTCCCTCATCTCCTCATCCAAATAAAACTGCTGCCCATGTATCGGATCATTCGACTTCCAATCCACAACAACAGCCTCTTTCCCTCCCTTCGCGCCGCTTCCGCTGCTACTTCCACTTCCATTCACCGCACCACTCCCACTTCCATTCGCATTCGTAGCACCCGAACCTGCAGATGCAGAAGCAGAAGCAGAAGCAGGCACAGACGCAGACCCCGAATCCCTCGTCCTGCCACTCGCATGCTCCGCCAAAAACGTCCGAATCTTATCACTATCCTCCGCCCTGAACAGATCCCACGCCGCGCACCCCTGCGACCCGTCCGGCGCGGGCGCAGCATAGGTCATAATATTAAGCGCGTCCGCCATGTCCATGTGGAGCCTCGTCGAGCCTTTACTGCCCGCTTCCTGCGTCGTCGCCATCGCGTTGTACATTTTCGGGCCTGGAGTGTTGGAATGTGTGTGTGGGGGGGGGGGGAAGAGGAGGATATGAGCCATAATAATCAACAATGCACAATGCAAGACACAGACACAGACACAGAGAGAAACACACTCACCAATATCAGGAACAACGGCATCCTCGGGAAAATGCGACGCCATATTCAAAACCCCATCTCTCCTCACATAACTAGGCACCGGCACCGCATTCCCAAAATCCTCCCACAGCTCCGGAAACGCCTTCTTGAAATCCATACTCGGCGGCCAGTCTTTCAACTTCCACACCTCGTCCGTGCGTCCTAACGTCCCCACACCAGCGCTAGCGCCGTCTCGCGCTCGAGTGCTAACGCTCATCCCGCTCGACGAGCTCGAAGCTGCTGGACCCGATCCTGAGCCCAATCCCAATCCTGAGCCCGAGGCCGAACTCGCGCCCATCGAGCCATCCCCAATCCCGCGCTCCGCATACCTCCCAAACGCACTAAAAAACTCACCAACAGTCACGCGCCTATTCACCTCCGATCTGCACTCGATGACAAGACAGCTCTGCGTGCCGTACCGCGCGATGAAGTATTCCGGTGTCCATGCGATCTTGAAGCGCGGAAGGAGACCCACGACGACGAGCGGGGCACCGAGCGACCAGAGGGCCGGGAAGGTCGACGGGGTCAGGGTGGATGGGTCGTAGTGCGGGATCGGGAGCGTCGGGACGGAGCGGGTGAGCGCGGAAAGGGAGGCCGGGACGAAGGGGGATATGGCGAGGGGCGTGGGTAGCGCAGGGGCGGGTGGGGTGGGGATAGTAGTAGTAGCAGTCGTAGTAGTATAGTACCGTGTCTTTTCCCCCTCCTCCTCCCTCCTAAGCACATCCTCCATCTCCCTGATAGCGCTCTCCAGCTCCTCCCTACAAAACCTACTCATCGGGCTAAAATCATCCGCTTTATGATCGACTCTCTTCGTGCACTGCAAGAAGAACGGATTCGCATACGTGTGGCTCTCTCTCTTGCGCGCGAGCTCCTGGGCGTCCGCGGGGGACATACCGGGGCGCTCGAGCGTGAGTTCACGGACGGTCGCGAAGCAGTCCGCGCAGGCCTCGCGGCCGCACAGCCGGCACAGCCACGACGACGCAAAGAGAGAGGTCATACAAGTATCGCACGTCGCGCGTACTTCGCGCTCGCGCGGGCGGTGGATGATCATGTCTTGGCGCAGATGCGCGAGCTCTTCGCGCAAAGTCGGAAGTAGCGCTTTCGCAATTGTTTTCTTTGGATTGTTACGAGGCGTCAGAAAAAAAGACAGGTGCGTATTAGACTGTACGAACGCACCTTTGTCCGATGGATATGTGCGGCTCCGAGAGTCTCGTTCCATTTTTTTGGGAACTTCATGCTTGGCATGTCGGCTTTTTGCGTCTCGGAGAAGGACATGCCGACGATGTGCATTTCGGCGTCGCGGAGGAAGTAGCGGATGCCTTGGAAGCGGCACGTATCGCCGGCCCAGCGACGGGTGCACGCGACACAGCGCGGGAAGGCGTCGTTTTTGTATTTCGTGGACATGCAGCGTGTGGATTGGGGCTCGGCGTGGAGGGCTTGGCTTTGATCGTTTGGACTGCGCGCAAAGATTTTCATGGGGACTGGTGGGAGTTGGTGGTGAGAAATCGAGTAGAAGAGGGAGACAGACCTGCGTCGGGTTTGTCTTTGCCTTTTTCGGATTGCATGTATGAGAATTGAGTCATTGATTTCGCTGGAGAGGTATAGAATAAGCTGTTAGGGGAAAAAAAGTTTAAGAGTTGAGAGAGGAGCGGACCGTTTTGAGCGGCAATTTGAGCATCGTTGCGCTTCTTTGCGGGGTAGCCGCGTTTGGAAGTGCCTGTGGTTGGGAAAATTATGATGGGAGAGAAAGAAAAGAAAAATGAAAAGAAAACATACTGGAGGTCTTTGCTGAGGTTGGTTTTGCTCGTTTTGGCTTTGGTTGGTCAGTACCTTCGATGGGAGATCGACGCTTGAGAGGTGGTTGAGTGGTAGTAGCTAGAATCACGAGCGACGAGACGAGCAGAGGCCCGTTCAGAGTGCTGCCATTGATCAGAGTATGGCGTAGTATAATTGTCTGGCATCCTCGTGTACGAGGCTAGTGCATTCGCATTAGTTTTTTTTTTCTTTTTTTTTCAAAAAAACAACAACAGACATTGAGTGTAATCACCGGATAAGGCTGGAATCAAGTTGCCATCAGCCAAGCAATTATGGCAGTAATATATCAAAATACACACCGGTGCGTTCATCAGAGTACATCGGCGCGATCGTTCCGCTGTGTCCGTACTCGTGCCCACCGCCCGCCCACATCGCGGTGGCGGTCGTCGTCACCGCGGACGCCATCGCCGCCGCGCCGCCATATGCATCGTTGGCGCGGCCGCGTCCAGCATACTGATCCATGGAGTCGTAGCGCTGGTGGTGATGGACATGTCTACGATCATCGTGTGGGTGCCAACTGGCAGCGCGGAGTCCAAAGGTGGAGCCCGCGACATAGGAAGTGGCAGTGGGGTAGACATCGACGTTGGGTGCGGTTGATGTGGGGACTGCTGTGTAGGGAGCATAGGAGACGACGGGGGCGGAGTCGTCGTCGTCGTCGTCGTCAACGACGACTACTTCTGCTTGAGGATTGAGAAGAGAGTTGATGGAAGTTTTATTTGGGAGACTCGGAATTGCATGCATGAGTTTGCTGGGAGGATTTCTGAAAGAGTATTTGAAGAAATCGCGGAGCTGGAATCGGGATCTCCACGGCACCGTCACGGCTAAAATCTGCGGTTTTCCTATCAATCTCCGTTTTCCCCGCGAAAGGTTTGTCTACCACTGCTGCTCGCTGTCTTTCTCAACTTCAAGGCTTAAACCTTGAGCCTAACCAAAAAACCATATCACAGAGAAAAAGAAACACTCAGCAGAATTCACTAACCAGATTGCCGCGGATGCAACAACTGCGCATGGATTCATTGCTCTTTCTCTCTCCCCAAGTCTCTCACAAACGCACGTCCACGGGTTGGGGTGTCTACCCAAAGACAAAAGTAAAGTTTATAGTTTAATTCTCGTCAATGTTCGTATTGTGTGTTTATATACACACTCTCAATGCTTTTGTTACATATGTGATGTGATTAAATGTACTTTATTTCTATTCAGGCTTCTACTTCTACTTCTATCCATCCCAGTGCTCCGTGTCGCTACTACCATGCATATCATACCTGATCGCCTTATCGCTCCATCGATGCGTTCCCGTCGAACCGAAACAAGCAACGGCATCTACATACATGAAAAACCCAACCCTGAGCTCGAGAGGCACAGAGATTCAGCCGAGCGATCAAGTAATTTACAAAGTCCTGCGCGGGAAAATCCGTCCGCCACAAATGTGACCGCTGAAGAGTTGAATAGTCAGTCCGAGTCAATCGTCCAGTATGTAAAAGCAAATTCCACACTGCGCAAGAAACAAACCGCAATCGCGTAGCAGCGACCCTGCTTCCGAACTTCGTCTATGTATATATGCTAATCAAGGAAACCCCGACCCGTCGGCCCATTGCTCGCGGCTTCTTATTTGTACAGCGAGCGCGGGTGGATAAACGACGCGGTAGATGGGGAAATCGACGTGATCTGCAACCCTGTCCCTACCAATTCATCAATTATACAGACGGACGGATGGACACACAATGCAACGGATAGCCAGTACATCTGTGGTTCGTTCTGACAGAAAGAATTTATTCGGAACGGGCGACACCCCATCCATACCATTCGACGGGTCAATGTACATGCAAATGTGTATTCTAGTCATCGAGCGTCGAGCTCGGGTCACTCTTAGTACTTTCTATACTACTTTGAGGCTTCTGAAAGAATGGGCAATCACGCGCGTCTAAGACGATCCTCTTGTTCTAGCCACTTACTTGTCCGTCGGGGATACATGAGATTCGATCTATCTATAAATAATATATATAGCACCCTGGAAACGGGCTGTGTTTCCTGGCGTGGCTTTTTTTCTGAAAATTCTAGCGCTGCGCTGCACACTTGATTTCTACTCGCCTCGGCTGTTGTTCGCGAAACATGACGAGTGAGATTGGAGAACAATTGATTATTCATGAGAAATATAGGATTTTATCCATGTTGTTGGTGTTAGGTGTCTGCACTGCGCTGTACTGTATCATCGCGGTTACGGCCGTAATAAATGACGGGTAAACTCTCGATAGACCCGGACCGTACAAATACAGCTTGTTTTTTGGTTTTACCTATCTAAGATGCCACTCTCAGTCAGTCAACTGCATGGGTAGTTCCGAGACAATTACTTGAGCTGTCTGTTGCTCTGTGTTTTATCCTCGAGGTAATATAAGTCTCAGTCGACTCTGTTGCCACAGAGTAATTTAGGACTAAACACATATTGTTAGCTACGCAAATAAAAGCAGCACACTTGCAAGGCGTTGGTCGAGAGGTTGTCCAAAGAGATGTTTGGTGAATACCAGGACAAAGACACTTAAAGACGAGAAATGAGCCCGTATATACGGCCGTATGAGCCCTAGCCTGGTGTAATCAATTACTTCATGCTCAAGATACGTGGCCACCATTCCAGAAACCGATCAACATACATTGCGGCATTTCCAGGCTAAGCTTCGCGCAGATGTAAATGTGCAAACAAAAAAGAAAAGAGCACTTCGAAATAGCCTGACATCATTGCCGTGGTTGATCACGCTTCGCGGAGTCTTTTTCTAAAAAAAGGGTTATCCCAGCACCCGGCAATCTTCGGCAACTGCTGGCTTCCTGCTTCTGCGTCTTCGGCCGAGTCCATCCATCTGGGCGATTGACAGGCTCATCTCTGCATAAAACTAAAACCTCATGACCAGCTGTACAGTACATGACCGGAGATCGAAAAGAAAAGAAAGATCGTGCACGCACCTTTGACTCGTGTTGAGCTTATCTCCGCAGGTCTTCGTCCATGTTTCTTATCAAGTTATAGTTATATCCTTATCGGCCATTGGGGTATTTGACTTGCAATGGTTAGTCTGGAGATCGAAGTCTGGGGTTACTCACCGACGCCACCGGATATCATATTCTTCCTTGATTGAACTCCGCTCAACCCCGCGACGCCTATTCACCGGCACCTCCGTCTCCCCAGCGTTGTGGCTCAAGTTTTCTTTCTTATAGAACTCCTCGTAAAAGAACTTTTTTTTTTTTCAAGTACTTCTAGTGTACTCGGAAGTTTGTTTTATTTATTTTTTTACTCTAGCCGCCTCGGAGATAATTCGGTACACGTGTTTCACGGAAATATCTCTGACAGGGACAGAGGAAATGATTCTAGTGAATTGTGAATGATGCTTGGAATTTTGGTCTCATTATTCATTCAGTTGTGGTGACGTGTTCAGAGAACTTGAAGGATATCTCCACTTGATAGCCATACGAACCCCGGTCGGATCGCCTCGGTCTCGGTCTCGGTCCTCTCGGCCACGACTCGTGCAGAAAATGAGAACTCCGAGTCGGAGGAGAAGCACGATCGTTATTACTATTACTCATATATGCATGCATTGTGGCATGTAACAAGCGCCTGAGCGCTGATTCATTACCGCCGATACAATGATCTTTCGCAAAGTCCGGTCTCTCGGTATTTAGTTAACCACAGTGATGATAGAAACTTCTTTGATGGTGGTGATCTCTGTTCGACAGTGGCGCATGACTTTCATGCTCAGCGCTTCCTCTATGAAGTCTTACATACTTATGTCTTTGGTAGTTAAATTTGCCCTTTCTCAGCGACGCAATTATGGTCCGGTTTTCACTAGAAGCATCCTAAAAGTGATTCATATCCAAAGTTTGTTCTTGAGATTCGGTCAAGGCGCACACGTCCTTCAACTACCTAAGCCGCTACCCGTTCTACTTTATCTCAAGAAATGAGATGTACCATGGTATTCCCTACTCTCTAACAACTGTCATGATCGTCATGATCATCTGAACGAGTATATATGTAAAAGATATTTTTGACCAGGAGAACAAGTTTCTTCAAATTTGAAATGAAACAACGTAGTCCTATATCCGGCTGCAAATGCTAAGGGAAAACTTGAGCACGAATGATAGAGTAGAGCCAAAATTGACAATTTGATCCGGGGCATGAACTATGTACTTGTGTTCTTTTAGTGCTCATCACTCTGCGATGTGACCGAGCCTCTAACATGCCATGCCGAATCTGCGAGGAAAGGTCTATAACATCCCGTTGAATCTAAAGCACACCACTAGAATGAACTCCACTATAATCAACAGGTGCAGAGTACGAGACCTACTTTGCCCCCGTCTCTTTGCCCTGTATTGTGGCTTGCCGGCGGCATAAGTAGAATTCTTTCTTTCTTTTAGTGCATATCTACGTTCTAGATAACCGACGATAAAGACATGCCGATCTAGGTCTCTAACCTTTCCTCAGGAATACTACCGGAGATTCCCACTTTGCAGATCTAGTTAAAAGGTCTATCAAGTCCTATCGGGCGAACAAAAGTACAAAGTAAGGTCTCATTGCTCTGCATTTCCTATGCAATTTGATTATGGCAGATTTGATTAATACATTAATGCAGGGGGCGACTGGCCAATGAGTTTATTGTTTGACTTAGACTATTCTTCTCTTCCGATAAAACCTTGCCCTCTGCGACCGCGTCATTTTCTTCATGAGCAGACCCCTCGTCCTTATGCTCTGTACAGTCCAAGGATGCCACGCGTCCTTATTCACCTCGGTTGAGTATGCCCACGGCACAGTCCGGAGCGACACCCTCCGTTCTTGATTTGACGGATTCGCAGCCTCACTGTGCCGTCCCAAAAACAGATGTCTCAACGCAGGCGGAACGGGTATTCCAGCATTGATGATCCCCTGCACGACAAACTGTAACTGTTGAGTCCAACCGTGTGGAAGTTTCCCGTGCTCTGTCAAGTCTGCTTTGGCCTTGGCATAGGTCTCTGACACAGCAGAAACTGAGACTTTAGACTGGACACGCCGATAGGGTTTTCTGTGCTTCGAAAAGATGTCCGGCATGACGACAGTGGTAGGGTCGAGATGTTTGGAAACGAGGAAGAGGACTTTGATGATGGCCCCGGCATACTTCTCGTCGGGTTTGGGGAAGACGAGTTGGTTCACGTGTTCAAGGTGTCCATAGCACCGCATGGTATTGAACGCGTAATAAGGCAATTTGTTCAAACGCTTGTACAGACGAAGCGCCATGCGTACAGCTTTGACACGTACCTCAATTGGTCTCCTGTCTGCCACTGCTTCTGGTATAGTTTCGAGCCTTGTCGCCTCGCGGCACTCCGCAGTACATAGCTCAAGCATGATAGTATACACGTCAACACCGAGAGCCCAGGGCTCACAAGTGAACCAACTCCGGCGTTCAGCAGCCACTGCAAAATTGTACAATAGTCTGGCTTCGCGGAAGAATCTCGCTTTGACAAGAGCGTTAAGCATGATGCTGAACGCCGGAGCGCCGAATTGCGCAGCCATTCTGATCGCTTTGCGTCGTCGCCTCATGTGTTGGTCAAGTGAAGCGGAGGGTCGTCGACTGAGGGCAGGGAACAGCGCGAAGATAATGATCTTGACGTAATGTGGGTGACCTGTGGCAGTGAGGTACATGATAAGAGTGGCAAGCGTGTAGAGTGCGTCTCTAAGCTTTCTAGGACTATTCCGTGAAGGGGGTATCGAGTGGATTGTCTTGATAACAGAAGCGACACGACGTGCTATCTCTGACCTGGAATGAGTCAATACGACCAGGGGCGATACGACGTCGAGATTAGGTTCTGGTTTATTTAGCCGTGGGTCCCCTCCCCTCTGAGTCGTAGCTGACAATGCCAATGATGCCATCTCATCATCTCTCAGAAGTGTTCCCGCTCTTAGAAGGATGTTATATGTCACGTCGTCCGGTGCGAGTCTACGGGTCTGTGTCATGTGTACGAGAATCTTGTTGGCAAGAGGTCGCGAGTGACAGTGCCTCAACGCGTAATGTAGAAGCGTGTTACACGTCTCGAGACAGTACGGCGGAGTGAAAGCTCTAGGACTTCGTTTTTTCCTCCTTGAACCTCCACATGGTGGGGGAGACACGATAAGTTGTTTCAGTGCCTCATGAAAATACTGGAAGGCGACCTCTCGGCGCATATTGCCGGCTTGATCTACCACCCACACCTCTGAGTTGATTTGCGGTGCGTTGTACATCAGTGTCAGAAGCGCTGATATCGGTTCCAGGTGGAGTTGGCGGTTATCGAGGAGATTCGCCAGAATGGCTAGAGCCTGGAGGTTTGCATTGAGAGCATGTTGGTCGAATTCAAGTGAAGAAGTATGGAGGGTAGAGATGTGTTTGAAATAGGTTCTCAATGGCGTTGTGAGGTCTATGAGATGTGTCCATTGAGGAAGGTACACTAAGGAACGCGGGCCATACTTTTCAGTATTCCAGGTTTTTTCAGACGTGTCATTTGCGGGTGAGAGAGGAGGGTGGTAGAATTCCCTGACGATCATGGCGAATGTCAAGCACGCAAGAACAATCTCAGTATTGATTATGCAGATGGCTAAAAGGGTGCTCAATAGCCCTCGCATGTTTCGCTGACCAGTTCTTCGCGCCACAATGAAGATTTCCAGTGCAAGCCGGGTGCTAGAATGTTCTGCCATTTCCACAAGCTCATATAAGCTTCCTGGGCTCGGCCGGAAATTTTCTGGTAGTACAGCTTTGAAGACGCTGTTTGGAGGAGGTTGTGTCGGTTTAAGGGAACGCATGACGATGCTTAGAGTTCGGGTATTGACACGGATGCCAACTTGCATTATCGCTACAACGAGATTTGTCATATGCTTCAACTGTTTCTGGCGGACGAGACCGTGCACCAGGGAGTGGGCCACGAGACGCGGAGAGGTCATGGCGGGATAGTTGGTGCCGTTCAGCAAGTCGGCTAAGTCTGGATCCTGTTCGAGAACGGGACGAAGAAGAGAGTTGAGCGTGTGCAGAGCATCGTGATGTCCTTCAATCCGATTTTTCAGAGTAAGATTTACGGCTTGACGGGCAGAACGAGAGGTTTGAGCGGCAGTAAACGCAGTTGAGACGTCAAAGGGGGATGAATGGTTAGAGATGTTATTGCTAAGCCGTGCTGTAGTCAAAGTCGATGCGAATCGGGTCATGGACAGTTGGGATTGTAGGAAGTCTTTCCGCGACGAAACGCCACATACAAGCCCGCCGGCGATTCGGACGAGCATTCTTGCACTTGAGAATCGAGCTGGCTCTGAACGAGGCCGATTGTGAACGTTTATTCGCCTCGATTGTGGAGCATGAATTTGTTCACAAGAAGAAGATTGTATTGGGAGTTCTGTGGCGGCGAAAAAGGTCGAGCTTTGTAGAAAAAGTTGCCGCGTCAGATGTTGGTGAGAGCGAAGCGCCGTTCTGGCTGTAATTGAGTGAATCCATGGCATGAGGCTCACATAACTAAAGTATTGATCAAACGGAAACCTTGTGTAATATCAATGACAGTCTCTTACCACCTATGCCGACTCGATTCCTCCTGTGTCCGTCCTCACTTGGTCCTGAGAATGATTATTACTCACGACTCATGCATGTGAGAAAGAAACGTACGGATTCCTGTGGCAGTAGATACTGTATTCGTTGCTAGCCGGGCTTGAAGTGAGGAGTAGGTCAGGAGAATTTCTTGATTACCACGTGACTTGCGGAGAACCAGAATTGCTAAACTTTTCCAACGTACTTGGTGGCTGTCATCGGCATTGAGCTCTACAATTATAAAGGCGCTTTTCAATGAGCTATAACGAACGACGTGGAGGTTACCGTCGACGACAAAGAGGTGAGATGCAGATGCACAGGCGTCAAAGAGCTTGTTCCAACATTACACAGACGATTATGATGACCGACGTCGCGAAACATACGAGACGCCAGAAGACAAGCTAAAGACTGCTATACTAAAACTCGGTGAAGTGGTGAGAGAGAAAACTCGTCAAACTGCCACAGGGGCGCTTATATACAACGGTCTCAGGATGCAGTCGAGGAACTTCCTCGTCTTGAAAAACAAATCCAGGAAATCGTACCAGTCAATGTCGCCTTAATTTCAGAGTCAATTCGTATAGGGCATGTTTCTTGGGCTCTAATGATCCCACAACTCTTACACTTTCCTACAGTGTGACTGAACAACCCTACAAGATTCCTTACTATGCGGCGCTCATTCGGTTGCTCCACGAACTACATCCCGAAGACTCGGAAGCAAAACCTTTACTCGGAAGACTCGTCCTCGAAGACTTTTGGAAGGGATTTCAGACATACCTAGACAAATTAGAATGGAGGGAAACGCGCCTATGCGTGAGTTACCATGTTCAAGAATTTGTCTCTGCGTCTCACCCGCCTATAGATCCAATTCTTTGCACACCTGACCGTAGCGGGTATCGTGTCACCAGAGTCAATGGTTTCCCTTTTGCAAGCGTTTACCGCAGTCCTTGATGGTTTCAACGTATCACACAAACGCGCGAAACGGGCGGTGCTGTGCGCGGCTGAAGGTCTAATGATCAGTGGCGCGAGCTTGAAGATGTACTCCTCCTCAAGTGTGTCGGAAATTATAAGCGCGATACAAACATTCAGTGACACCACTGCCATCCCAAAATGGCTTGTACGACCAACTTCAAGTTTGCACACACACGCGGTAACGATTGAAAACGGGGACGAGGTGTGTCGTGTCGTTTTTTGTAGGATCATCGAGCTCATCATAACATCAATTCGATAAAGATGCTGGACACCATTCTACAAACACTGCAGACTTTCAATGACTCTGATTTCGCGCAAGTAGCGGATAGCTTCCCGCAGCCCTACCTTGCGTTTACAAAACTCGATGATCTCGCGCCCTTCAACCTTCCACTAGTCCTTGTCCCCCCGGAAACTGAGATTGAACTCGACGGTGTAGCAAATAACACCGAAGAGGCAGCTCAAATCAAAAAGGACGAATGGCCGGAGTATTACTTGCGACTCTTTGACAACGAAGTATGTCGATCAACCAACTTTTGAAATCATGACCTCATATTTGTGTTGTAGGTATCTCCCAATCCTAATACACCCGCTGGTTACGCAGTGCGCACAGCCTTGCTGGACATCATCTCCATCTTTGATGTCAACCGCAAGGAATGCGCTCGTTTACTCTTGGAGTATCCAAAGTGGAATTTACCGGGGGCATTCAAACCCAAGCCTGGTGCACCTGCTGAAGTAGAGCCTGCGCCAGGAAAATATTGGCAGCTGGAAAGTACCATCCTTGAGGTGTGTTCGCATCATCGTTCAACTCTATCGGGACGCAAAGGTTGACTATCAGCCTACAGATCATTCTTGGCACGCTTCTTATCCTTCCTGAATCATCTCAAAAGTCCATCTATTATATCTCGCTCATCACGGAGTTGTGCAAGCTTTCGCCATCAACCGTTGGTCCAGCTGTCGGCAAATCCATTCGCAAGCTCTACGCCGCTCTCGCCGACGGTCTAGATGTTGAAGCTGCACGCCGCTTTGCTGAATGGTTCTCCATCCACATGAGCAACTTTGGTTTCCAGTGGGTGTGGAAGGAATGGTGAGTCAGTCAGGTTTGTTTATGTCTTGCACTTGCTCACTGAATATGTGGATAGGGTGCCGGATTTGGCGCTAAGTATGCAACACCCTAAAAGAACGTTCATGCGTCGGGCAGTCGAGTTTGAGATCAGACTGTCGTATTATGATAGGATCCTTAAGACTCTACCAGAACCTATGCAATCTCCGAACGCTTTGACCATCGCGGAGCAGGCACCAGGACCTTACTTTGAATACGATGATACTAGTATGTCTTGCTACGTTTTGTACTTTTTTTTTTCTCCCGTAGCCTCTTACTCGTCGTCATCTAGCCAACCCGCATCACGAAGCTGCCCAAGGTGTGCTTAACCTCTTTCGCGGACGCGCTAAAGCAGAAGACGTGATTGACCACCTCGACAACCTCAAAAACACGCTCGAGACATCCGAAGATGGGCCGGTCAATGTCGACGCGACAACGTGCTCTATCGTCATCCAATCCCTGCTCCACATCGGTTCTCGCTCCTTCTCGCACCTCCTCAACGCCATCGAGCGGTACCTTCCCCTCCTGCGCAAGGTAGCGGGCAGCTCTAATGGTCTCGCTGCGAACGACGCCAAGGCGGGGATCCTCACGTCCACGGCTGTTTTTTGGAAAAACAACCCGCACATGGTGGGCATTGTGTTTGATAAGCTCATGCAATACCAGATTGTCGATCCGACGGACGTGGTTGGGTGGACGTTTACTAATGGGGCGGGGCTTGGACTTGGGGGTCAGTTTAGTTTGGGAGCGTTTGAGTGGGATTTGGTGAGAGGGGCGCTGGACAAGGCTAATGGGAGGGTGTTGATTGCGAGGAGGAAGGTTACAGCGTTGAGAAAGGAGGAGGATGATACGAGGGCGAGGGTGAAGGCTAAGGCTAATGAGTCGATGGAGGTTGATGCTGATACGAAGCTGGGTAAGTTGGAGCCGGTGATTCTGCAAGGACGTCAGAGAGACTGATCGTTGTTGTTGTTGTTTGAAAAAGCAGAGGATGAGACTATGATAGAGAACCCGGCAATGACCACTGCGCTTAAGGCGCTCGACAGTCTTACGGCGGAGCAAAAATCAGGGTTGGCCCGGACACTTGAGGGCTTCGTCGCGTGCCTCAGTCAGAACTCGTATGCTCAAACGGTGATTACGGAACAAGTTTGGCATAATCGTGCAAATTGGGACGATGATGATTGGAATGCATGGGAGACTTGGGGATGGTACCGACACTTTTGCAGAGCTGTACGTTTATTTCCATGTTTTGATTCTTTCTTTCTTCTCTCTACTAACGTTCGTGTTACCGTGCAGTATTCGCCGTATTTGCGCGAGTATGCTCAGACACTGTATACGATCTCGTTCTCCAAGTTTGAGAGCTCGGTGGATCCTGCTGCAGAGTTGTTGAAAAGGATTTGGAACGCTGCTACTGATGCTGCATAATTAAATGTTTTCTTTTTTATGTGTGTACGGTCCGACTATTTATGCGGAACTCGTTTTGGGAGTACCTTGTTCAGGCCTTTG
>JAGDQM010000045.1:2169-21822 GCA_017580835.1 Termitomyces bulborhizus
CATGATCTCAAGCTCACTCTGGAAGGGAAACATGACAATGGACTAGTCAACCTAGTTGGCTTTACAGACTCTGACTGGGCAAATTGTATTGATACCCAATGTAGCATTGAGGGATATGCTTGGAGCTTAGAGAGTCAGGAATAGTCTCATGGGCAGCTAGAAAACAAAAGACAGTCACCACATCATCATGCAAGGCAGAATATATGGTCACTTTTGAGAGCACACAAGAATGCATCTGGTTACAGACATTGCTCAAAACAACAGGTCACAGCAAGGCAGTTTTGCAACCCACTCCAATTTTATATGATAACAACACAACTATAAACTTATTAGAAGACCCCACTCTCCACACCCATGTCAAACACATCAACATTAAATACCACTTCCTGCAAGAACAGGTACAATCAAACAAAATCTGCATATGATACATAAACACGAAGTACAATATAGCAGACCTTTTCACCAAAGCTCTCACAGTGCCCACCTTCATATGTCTCCAGACACTATTAGACCTGCTACCCAAACCATGATTCCATTTGAGGAGGAGGAAATGAGCTTCAATGCAAGGTCTCAGTTGAGGAGGAGTGTTAGCATCCACGTACTCATAGATGACACATACCCACAATGACAACACCTTTCAACCTTGATCAAATGCCCTCATTCCTTATCATACACAATGCTGCCACCAATACCACTGCCAATGGACAGAGCCCTATTTACATATCACACTAGGGACAAAGCTCTCTTTGTCCCCATTCTGTATTTATGACAGTACCATATGTTTGTGCACCCTCAGTTAATTACACATTGAACTAAGGGTGAGTCCTTTTACATCATACATTGACTGCTTATCTATTCATCATGTACCATTAGTATACTTGCTATCAGGTACAATACAATGCATGGAGTCAATTCCACATTGAACTGAGGTATACTCACTATTAGGTTCTAACAGAATTGTCTGAGGAGTTCCTAGCTTGGAACTCCAGTTAAGAACCAGAAGCAAGTAGGGATGCAGAAGGCCCTACAGGTGGATTGACAGCACTGGCAGTCATTACCACCAGTGGCTGGTATGAGGCTGCATTAATCATGGCCTGAGGTTAATTAACTAGGTAATGAAACCTAGCATCTTTGCTGTAGCACAGCTACTCACCATCAGCAAGTGGTGTGAGCTTCAAGCAATTGTATGAGAATGCACATGCATTCTCAGTCATCACTGGTAGGATAGTACCACCCATCATAGCCCTGTAGGACATGGGGAATGCCATAGCACTTTAGCCATGCTAGTTAGTTGTCATCAACATGGAGGAATAAGTCTATGTGTATGCCACTACCAGACTAATAATAGTCTAGGTAGCATATACTGTAAGTACTGTATACCTAGGACTTCTAGCATCTAAATGACACTGTGCCTGGTCTTCTGCTAGAAGGCTAGGATACAATCCATATCCAAGGGCACTGGGAGTGCCAGAATGACTTTAGGGGCATCTTGCACTCTAATTATTATTAGTCACCATCAACTAATATTGTTTATGTGGGAGAGGAGGCAAAGATTGCCTAATCCCATAAAATGGCTGGGATGATTTATAGATCCCATGCCTATATCAAGTTGTATGCATGAGTACCTCTCCTCACTTTGTGGTTGGGGAAAAACAACAGTTGAGGCATCGTTGTTGTTGTTGCCTATAAAGGGTTCTGGTACAGAGGTCTCTTTGATCTGGGCAATGGATGTAGGGTTTACATTTATTCTTCCTTCCCCAGCTGATCTCATGTCATTTGCTGTAGGATGATCCTCATGGCATTCTATGAACTGTATATGGTGTGATTCATGTATTTTCTTTGATTTTGGGTCATAGCATCAATACAATTTTGAGTTTCTCCCATAGCCAATAAGGATACATTCCACCCTACATGCATTAAGCTTTGGATTGTGTTGGTCATGCACAGCAACTGATCTCTCTCATGTATGTGTAGTCAGATGCTTGTTTGAACCAGAGTTCAAATGGTGTTTTCCCTCCAAGAGATTTTGTAGCCATTTTTGTATGCAGGTGAGTAGCTGTAAGATAAAACTTGTCCCATAGTGATTCTGGGCATTTAGCTGCCAGTCTCATGGTTCTTGCCTTTCCTAACAGTGTTCTATGCATCATCTCAACTTGTCCCATGTGCTGCAAGGTGTATGGAGCACCAAACTTATGTCTCAATTCTGTAGATGCAAGCCATTTTCCCATCTGGTGACTTTTGAGTTCTCCATCATGTCCTGTCCTGTAGACTCCAACTTGTCTCCCTGTTTCTAGCTCCCTTGCCTTCTGCCAGGTCTGTAACACCAGAAATGCCTCATTCTTTGATCTGAGTAGTATTGACCAGGGCATCTTGATGTAGTCATCAACAATGTCCATGACATATATATTTCCAGTATGTAACTGCACATGCATAGGCCCAGCTAAATCTACCCATACAATTTCTAGGACTCCAGTAGCTCTATGGCCCTTCCTCCCACACTTTGGGTACTGGTGACTTGGTCTGTTTGCCCAATATGCAGAGGTCTCATTTTGGTAATGTGTGAAGGGGAATGGGTGGCATATCTGGGAGCAGACCGGTCTGGGCTATTTTTGCAACAACTTAGTAGTTGGTGTGACCTAGTCTCCAGTGCCAAGACTAAACATGTGTTGAGCAGTCAGAGCATGTTTGGCCAAGCCATTTTGTAAGTTGAGCATGTAGAGACAATGTCCTTGGATGAGCAGTCCTGAGGCTAGGAGCATGCCACTTGTGTCATCTAGGATAGTGACACCAGTGTTGCTGAAAGTGATTAAGGCATGCATGCCAGTGACAAGTGCTGATACTGAGATAAGTTGGACTGTGTATATAGGTATGTACAGTGCATTTTCCAGCACTATCTCAGCTTGATCCTGGACATGTAATTTGATCATCTCTATGCCTAGTGCTTTGATGGATGTGCCTCCAATACCTCTAACTGCACGTGGTGCTGTGGCTTGTAGTATGATGAAATCAGATCTGCACAGTGATATGTGCATTGTTGCTCCTGAGTTGAGATAGAACAGTTTCTCATTCAGTGATGAAAGTAATGTGAGTTCTTGCTAGTTTAGCAGAGCAATGGCTGTTGTGGTGAGGATAGTCTCATGTCTGTTGATGAGGTGGTCATTCCAATTGATGGATGTTCTGAGCTCATTGCCTGTGTTGTAAAGATCATCTTCAGTCACCATGAAACCTTAGTATTCAAAATAGTTGGTGGAGCTGGTTGTTGTAGCAGATGCAATGCCTGCAAATTTGGTCCCTTTTGTGGTCATAGCCTTGGCCTTTGTGGCTTCAATCTGTATCTTCTGGAGATGAGTTGCATTGACTATATAGGCTTGGCCATCAAGACCTTTGACTGCTATGCCAGTTTTCACCACTCCTCCTATTTTTGTATTGTGGTCTTTGATTCTTCAATTGTCTTACCTGCCATGCTGCCACCTGGTTGGATGCACCATTGCTTGGTGTGGCCACAGCAAGGGAGTCTAAGGCCAAAGCAGAGTTCACAGCATGACCATCCTGGTCCATGATTGTGGGTACCTGGGATGTTCTTTGTTGCCAGGAGAGCAGTGTCAGCTGGCTTGGCTAGAGTCATGAGGCTATCAATTGTCTGAAATAGCTTCCAGATGTCAGTTGACATGTATGGCCTTGTCTTTGTGGCATCAGTGAGGCCTCATAAGACCTGGGTCTGGACAGACTTGAAGGCCTTGTCATTTATGGAGTTAAGTAGCACTATGCACTTGAGGAGGTCTTTATCTATTGTCCCAATGGCAAATGCATGGTTGATGAGTTTGCAGATCTTCCTGGCCATGGTCTTGATGGGCTCAGATATAGGAGCATATGTGGAGAGGGCCTTGCATATGAGTGCCACTTGTTTCACTGGTCCCTTGCTCTGTGCTTGTGCCTTCAGAGCATTATAGCAATCCTTGGCTATACCATCAGTGACCAGTCCCTCCTGTTCAGCATCTGATACAGTGGCTCACATAATGCCTATTATGAGGTCATTGTTGGAGAGCCAGTTGGAGTATGTGATTGGTACAGTGATGTGGTCTGGCCAAATGATCAGTTGCTTGGGTTTTGTTTCAGGCACAAAGATGTAATGGTCCAGACCAGTTTGTTGTAAGAAGATTTCTAACTTGTTTGACCACTTTGTAAATTTGCCTGTAGCACAATCAAAAGGAGTTTCTGATGCAGGCCAGTGAGCATTGAGTTTAACTGTGCAGATATGAGGGTAGGCAGCATTGTTGATTGACATGGCTGTGATGGGGGAGTCCAATCCTATAGCAGAAGTGTCCGAGAGAGAAAACAAAGAGATCCTAGAATGAGGTGTGTGGAGACAAATGGGGACACACTAGTGAGGCATGATCAGTAGGAACTAAGTGTCCATGAGTGTGATAATGTGAAAGTATTATGTGGATGATCAGTCTGAGCTGAGAGTCTTCAAGGATACTAGTGCCAGTCCAAATGTAGTTGGTTCTTTAGACAGTGCAGCAAGGGCCTATAACCTGTTAGAACCTGATAGCAAGTATACCTCAGTTCAATGTGGAATTCAATGTGGAATTGACTCCATTCATCATATTGTACCTGATAGTGAGTATACTAATGGTACATGATGAATAGATAAGCAGTCAATGTATGATGTAAAAGGACTCACCCTCAGTTTAATGTGGAATTGACTAAGAGTGCACAAACATATGGTACCATCATAAATACAGAATGGGGACAAAGAGAGCTTTGTCTCTAGTGTGATATATAAATAGGGCTTTGTCCATCGGCAGTGGTATTGGTGGCAGCATTGTGTGTGATAAGGAACAAGGGCATTTGATCAAGGTTGAAAGGTGTTGTCATTGTGGGTACATGTCATTTGTGAGTACGTGGATGCTAACTAATTATGTGTCATCTTCAGACACTTCATCCTCAGAGGCTTCCCAAGCCTCACCTAACTCACTAATAGTGGGAAGCAATATTGCTTCCAAGGTAGTTCCTCCCATCCCATCTGGCAACACAGTGCCCAGTGAAGCTGCAGCTCCTGAAACAGTGGTGCCCATGACAGATCCACCTGTCAAGGGTGCCCCTACCACTACAGCCAGCACTGTGGTGGAAAGGTGGGATGAGATGGCTACCAATCAGGGAGATATTGGGGAGCCTATGCATGTTGAAGGACTGTAATAGACCCTCATAGAATTGTTGCTAATCACAAATTAGCTGTCAGGTAAACATCATAGGATCTAATCCTACTACAAAAAGTTTTCAAACAGGATTTATTCCCACCCTTTATTCATCCAGCTCCCAGTGAGTGTAATTGTGATGAGACCTTGAGGGTCTCAAGAGGGGGGAGATGTATCGAGACCACTTGTTACCCATCATAAAAGTATACTATTATTATAATTATATTACATAATAATTAGCTATATATATAAGTGAGGTTACAATTATGTTAACCTCAATAGTTTTACATTGCACACTGTGGGCAGACCCAATAGACAGGTTCTGACTTACAACCTCGTGCATATAAGGCTACGTAGCGCACACCGTTACAGGATTTTTACTCTAACTGTGGCAAAATAGCTATTTTTTATAAAAACATAAACCCTGTGATCAGAGGCATTTGATTTTACAAAACGGACGGTATAGCCTGCGGGTGCAAAGCCCCTCGAGGAGATGGACCCGTGCCGATAGGCACGGGATATAGCTCGTGATATCTACGTTCGGAAGTTTGGTGCCTCTTGAGGCTCAGCGGGCAACCGGACCGTTCTATGACTACTCTAGACACTAAATGTGAGTGACACTCGACTGGAGTACATACAAAATCCGGAGAGAAGCTCAACTCCTACCTCACCTTAAAGTAGGATGACCTCTCCGACTTTATATAGTTTTCCTCCGCATCTGTATGGACGACGACGAAAGTTGAAATAGGTGCGCACGGGACGTGCAAAAATAGCGTCCTTCCATTCCAATTCAAGGTTCGGCACGGTGTGCTAGCGGCTCATGGTCTCATTGTTCCACTTTTGAATTCCTCTATCCTCAAGGAAGACTATTAACCATAATTGATATTATACTGGGATGTCTCAGCTCTTACGATGTTGCTTTCCTTCTGCCTAGTCTTGTGTAGACAGGCACCTTAGTCTTGCTGTGCCCGTATACCTCAAGCATGACACCCCACACAACCGACGGTCAGACTACTATCGCGGCCCAGGCTTCATCACATGTTAAACACTACTTGGTCCTACTTTTGGGCCTGTCACTCGTGCCGCTGGTAACAAAGCCCCAATTGCCAATGCCGTACTATGAACGCTTGGTATCGGACTTTCATGGGACCTTCGTTCCAAATGGGACAGATTACCGTGCGAGATTGCGAAGACGAGAGAAAAATGGACGGAATATATTCCAGAACTGTTGCCTGAGTTGTTGTGAGAGGTCTTTTTCTCATCAAAGGCTTTTGCGATTCCTGATTGGCAATTGACTAAGTGCTTAAGTCCACTATTAGTGATCTACTCCTTCTAATCTCCGCGCTTGCTGCTTCGCCTTTAAGGCTCAAATCAGTCGATGTCCCATTTAAAAAGCGACTCCCCCTTTGTGATAGAGGCGCACGTCAACGACTATGCATCGTCTCTCAGTCCTCTCCTTACTTCTTTTTATTCGACTTATTGTGTCGCAGCAAATTTGGGATATTGTGTGCATCATCCGCTTGCTTAATTCTACACTATTTTCATCGTGACTTATTGCAGTGGCAAACGAAGTGGGACCGCACAAAGCTTTTCACTTCTCTCGCTCCTTCTTCTCCGATAAACTTTGTCACGCCTGGTCCTATAGGCGATGCAAACGTCGTCGTGGATGACTCAACTGTTTATCAGTCTATCGCAGGATTTGGAGCATCTCTAAGTATGTATGCTCTTACCACTGGAAACTTATGATTCCACTTAACTTCGTATACTAGCCGATTCCTCGGCTCTTCTTCTCAACAACTTGAAGGTGAAAGTCATAGCTGGTCGTCTCTTTGTGCTTTATTGAAAATACATCACACAGTCCCAGAATGCTGCGAATTACAACACCGTACTTAACTATATGTTCAATTCAGCTGACGGCGCGAACGCCGCTGGATTGGACTGTATCAGAATACCTATCGGCGCATCTGATTTCTCGGCTGGAGGTGGGACAGAAGATAAAGCTCACAACCCCCGCGTCTAATATCTCCATTGTCTCTTTTCAGAGTATAGTCTGGATGATACGGATGGCGACACGTCGTTCAGTAGTTTCGATATTGATCGGGCGCCGTCATACCTATTCTCCGTGATCCAAGATATCAAAGCAATTAACAGTAACATTAAGGTCTTTCTTGTCCCTTGGTCGCCGGTAAGTGATGTCGGTCTGTTCAGCCCAAAGTTCTCAGAGTGTCCTACCAGCCTGCGTGGATGAAAACAACGCTTACAATGAACGGAGGCACAATACAGTCGCAATATGTTCAATATTGTGTGCCCATTACATCTTTTATGGCACCTGATTCTGACATCTAACAGATCCAACATACCTTCTCAAGGCAGTGCAAGGTTTCCAGTCCAAGGGGATCCCAATATACGCTATCTCTATCCAGGTAAAGTTTGATGTCTGGTAATTTAAATTGGCAACTAATTCAAAGGCATAGAACGAGCCTCAGAATAGCAACCCGACCTACCCTACCTCTAAGTTGACGTCGGACATTGAGGGACAAATCGGCGCAACACTTCGTACTTTACTCGATAATAACGGGTTGTCAAGCGTCAGAGTAATTGGATATGAAGTTGAGCTCTTTTTGTTACACCTTGCGTTCGCTTCACATGAACCTCCTTGACAGCATAATTGGGATACCGCTGGATCTTATCCTGTCACACTCGTACGTGGATTTCCGGTTTCAGAAGTCTCGTTCCTCAATGAGGCGGAAGATCAAAGATGCTGGAAGCTCTTTTGCCGGAGTCGCCTTTCATTGCTATGCAGGAAGTGTGAGCAATCAGGACATTTTTCATAATGCGTATCCGAACAAGGTGAGTGTCGAGACGATCAGTATTCAATTCGGATTTATACTCAGTGTCGGAAGGAAATTTATTTCACAGAGTGCAGTGGCACTTATGGTTCCGATTGGTGGTCCGATATCAAGGCATGTTCATGTGTCATAACTCAATTTGTTATCTCATCCTTTTCTAGTGGTACATGGATAACTTGTAGGGTCGAAATTTTAGTAACCTCTTATGATCTCTCTTACATAGTCATTATAAAGATTCATTGGAGCTATAGAACATAACGCCGAATCAGTAAATTCCTATCTTTTTTGGATTGACCGCGGTTTATATACTCCCTTATCCAGGCTCTCATGTGGAATATAGCTTTAGATGGTAGTGGTAATCCTAAATACCCAGGCACCAGTAGCTGCGGAGGTCCAGGGTGCCGCCCTCTGGTAACTATCAATAACGACGGAAGCTACAGCTTTAATCAAGAGTGTAAGTCAAGATTTATGGTTCATCTTATGCGAGAAAGAAAATAATCATCTCCTCGCAGTCTACGCCATGGCACAAGCTTCGAAAGCAGTATATCCTAAAGATGCTGGTGGTCCATATGGACAACGAATTGCAGTTTCTATCGAGGGTAACCTAAATTGGGCCTTACGTGTCGGAGCATTCGTAACAGGACGCGTATCGTCAAGCGATTGGCTCAGATACTCCTTAGTTGTTTTGAATTGTAAGTCTGTCCTTTACTAGTACGATCAGATTTAAGCTAAGGATTACCCAGGGGATGACAGCGCTTCTACCACATGGAATCCTGTGCCGGTCAGCGCAACAATCGCATTCAGAGGCATGCAGGTAAGTTGAGTCCTAGATTCAATTGGATCTGTGCTCAGGCATTCTTAGGCTTCCTATACATTCCCTGTTGGAGTTACAACTCTGTGGTGGTTCGCACCCGCAACGAGCACGACACCTGCCTTCACGGACGCCACAGCATTTGGATTCACGGAGAACCTTCTTCGCTTCAATGCTAACACCACGTCCCCTGAGGACGTGTTGAGTACTGCTGCTAATTTCACGTCGGGAAATTAGTTTTGCAACAGTGGTGATCGGGATCGCATACCTTCCATCTAGGTGCTGCGGCTGACCCCCCTCTCGATCATATTGCATATTGATCATATCGATACAACATATAGTATATGAAGAGAAACAACTGGAGAGGTATTTTCGTTCATTAGATCAGTTCATGTGACAACAACTCTCATCACGGCCCATCCATTCTCATAACCCTCATGTAACAACCCTACCAATCTTGTCCTTCCAAGCAAATAATCCACCCTCTTAATTCCTCCTGCTCTCTCGTCTACGAGGTTATCGGGAATCGCCTCGCATCTTGCTGTGAATGCTCTATTAACCCGTGTCCTCCCCCAGGGTGGAAGCTCAGCAAAGTCTGTCTGGTCGATTGGGGTATGCAGATGATAGTGTATATTCATCAACACATCGGATACCCTTATTGGTGATGGGGTCGGAAGCAATTCTGGTGAGATGAAAACAGACCAATTCGGAAATGCGTCGAAGACAACCTTCATGCATGTGACGGGCGGATACGTTGCGTACAGCGAGGTTACTTCCTCAGGAAGTTGTCTGTATCCGTCATAGAATAATTGCATAGGCATGAAGGTTGAAAGCGAGAGATCAAATAAGAAATCTGAGCGAGGCCGTTCGGCATCGATCCAGTAGTTGATGAGGAGGGGTGTGAATGAACTGTACGGTGACATAATGCCAGGTCCAGGATACAGTGGTGGCTGAGATACCCCAAATGAGCGATGACAAGGGACTCCCGCTG
The DNA here is from genome assembly GCA_017580835.1 of Termitomyces bulborhizus. Classification (NCBI taxonomy): domain Eukaryota; kingdom Fungi; phylum Basidiomycota; class Agaricomycetes; order Agaricales; family Lyophyllaceae; genus Termitomyces; species Termitomyces bulborhizus. Next base: position 12,019 of record JAGDQM010000045.1, read on the forward strand.
ACCAGAGGTAGTGACTACCATTCGGTCGACGTTCAATGTTAGGCGTGTTGGGTGTGGTCGGGTCACTCGAAGACCTGCGATTTGGAGAACCAGGATTTGAATATGGCGAGAGGTGAAGCGTTAGGTCGGGAATGTAGGGTGTCCATATGTGAGGGGGGTAAGGGTAGTAAGGCGTTGGTGAATAGCAATATGCATACTGAGGCAACCAGTGCATGGGATTATCTGAGTCATCATTGGTGTGCGAGAGTCTTAAAGCTATCTATGTTAATCGTTTTCGGCACCTTTGTTTGTCAAAGCACGGGAAAGGGACAGTAGGCGCTAGAAAATCCAGGGTTTATCAGAATCAAAGATGGATATCTCTTCTTATTTTGGTGGTCTTGGAGATCCATAAGTGTTAGGGTTAGGTTCGCTGTAGCCTGATGAGTATACACAATCAACGCCTATTTCCAAACAGGCGCGTAAAACTAAAACGGACACTATCAGGAGACTATGGGAGTCATCACGGTTCGACGTCATCCTGAGTTTTTTCAAAAGGAGCAAGTGCCCTGTCTCCGGACCGGCGGGTCATCTCGGACCGGCCATTTGCGTCTGATTCCAGTTGTGATTTATGCCACCTCATGGAAATGCTACTTTTTGACAACGTGTCGTTGATGCTATAGGTAAAGTATCTACAAGCATTGTAAGTTGTCTCCCTGAGTCTGAAAGAGATAAGCTGTGTTCATACGAACCGTCCGAAAGCTCAAAGGCCTTCATCGCCGGCTAAAACTTGCGGTTCGTGCTCTTCTTAACTGTATATTCATCCAAAGAAGTGGCACCTGCTGTGTGGAAGGCATGCCAAAAATCATGGGCCCTCCCGCTTCTGCTTAATTTATTTGGGGCATAGGTTCTGCATCAATAACTTTTGCGAATAACGAGGCCAACTGGCCTACCAACATACTCACTGTTGATAATACCTGACATTTTACGATGACCGCCATCCTTGTCAGGTTCATCATACCTTCTCCAAGCTGGACGCATTTCATGGACAGCTCCTGAGGCAAGGCATCATCAGTCAACGTCGCTCGATATGATGCGCGAGTATGTGACCGGATTGGCGGATTGGCGGATTGTCACTGGAGTGATGTATAATAAACTCGAGAAGGATGCGGGGTTACTAAATTGATGGCTGACCTATCATATAACTTGGTCAAGGATATGGCGTAAACCCCCCTCTTCCTTCCCTCCCGTCATGACGAAGTCCAAGGACGACTCTTCTTGTGCCATCAAGGACGACACGCAGACTGTTGAGGTATGCTCTGAAGGTGTCTACGCAAGTAGTAAAGAGCCGAATTTCGATCCCGTTCTCGAGAAAGTTTGGTGGAAAGTGGATTTCGCTGTTGTTCCAATAGTTTCCATGTTCTATCTGTTGGCCTTCCTCGTCAGCCACCGATGTCCAAGTCAATTGTTGTCTTCTAACATCAACTTTAGGATCGAACAAATCTTGCGAACGCTCGGGTTGCAGGGTTACAGAAGGACATCGATATTAACAATCGCCAATTCAGTATTGCGCTGACAGTCACCTATATACCTTATATTCTGTCGCAACTCCCTTCAAATCTTGTCTTGAAAGTTCGTGTAACCCAGCCTCTGTGACACAGAATTGGGATCTTACTAAATTCAGGCTGTCGGCCCTAACCTCCTGCTACCCACTATGTTGATTCTTTGGGGTGTTGTGACAATTCTTCAAGGTTTGTGGCACAATCACTCCTGTAGTTGGATATTTAATTCGTATCTCCAGGCCTCATAACAAACTTTGCGGGACTTCTGGCTTGCCGATTCTTCCTTGGTTTATTCGAGGGCAAGCATTCGTCGTAGTAATTATAGACAAGCTTGACGTATTTCATATCTAGGTGGAGTCTTTCCAGGTCTCGTCCTCTACCTTTCATTCTGGTATCCACGCCAACAGCTTCAGCGAAGGTCTGGTGCTTGTTCTCAGGGGAACACCATTTGCTTAAACGGACTCTAAAGGGTATCAGCTTTCTTTTCTACCGCCTCCCTTTCTGGCGCCTTCTCAGGTCTCCTCGCCTTCGGTATCGTGCGAATGGACGGCGTCGGTGACCGTCCGGGTTGGTCATGGATATTCATTTTGGAGGGTATATTCACAGTTTTATTCGGTCTCTCTGCATACGTGACACTCCCTCGTTCCCCGACTCACGCACGCTTTCTCAACAAGGAGGAGAAAGATTATATTCTCTCGCATCTTCGCGCGAGTGATGCAACTTGTCGAGATGATGACGCAGAAGATGCCTTTAGCTGGCGTGAAGTCTGGAGGACGTATACCCTCCCACACGTGTGGATGATCGGGGTAGTTCTATTCTTTAGTGGTGAGGACCTCCTCATTTCTACCAACAACTCCTACCTCTGACTTCTTGCACGATGGTATCAGGCGTCTTCGTTTACGGACTTGCATAGTATGTCATCAAATCCGCTTACTGACCATGTCCTGACAACATTCCGCAGTTTTACGCCCACTATCATTGCGGACCTCGGGTATACTGCAGTCAATGCTCAGCTTTTCAGCGTACCGCCTTTCGCCGCTGCTTTCATCGGCAAGTTAGTCTCTATCGTCAGTTCCTAATCGACGTTTGACCATACAACAATAGCTTCGATGATCGCCGCCTACATCTCCGACCGCTATGGGGCTCGTGGCTTCATTAGCGTCTTCGCGGCTATCCTTGCGATGATTGGTTTCGCGATGTACCTTGGTTCGTGAATTATTCCCTATCCCTTAATACTCTATCGAGCTTTCATCTACCAGGTTCCTCCTCCATGCATGTCAAGTACGGTAGTCTCTTCTTCAGTATAACCGGTGCTTACATTGTCTTGCCTACCCTCGCCACATGGATGGCCAACAACACCGCCCCCCACATCCGTCGCGCCACGGCAGTCGCCTTCGCTTCCAGCATGAGCAATTTCGGAGGAATCCTCGTGACATGGCTGTTCGGCACACTTTCACGACCTCCTCTGTACACGACAGCTACCATCACATTGCTCATCTTCTCTGTGCTAACTGTCCTCATAACGGCGAGCGCTATCGCCTATTTCAGGTTCCAGAATCAGATGAAGGCGGCCACTAGAGCCACAGCAACTAGAGAGGACGAAATGTCGGGTCTAGGTGACCGCTCAGCGTGGTTCGTGTACAATCTATATCATTGGTGCGGTTATTGGAGTTAGATGTACCAGTCGCACTCGAAGTCGGCAGACCACCGATCGGACCGGTCTGTGTCGAGGATTGGCCAGCGACCGAGGTGGCTGACGCGAATCTAACGGAAAGAAGAAAAACTTGAGGATGAGACAGAAGCGTTGCAAGTTATCCAAAGACTTACGCAGACGATGCCCGAGAAGGATCATTATCCGTATTGACGAGAACGTTATCAATAATGTGGATCACACCGTTCTCCGTAAGTAGATCCGACTTGACGACCTTGGCACTGGCTCCATTCCCGCTCGTAACAAATGTACCCGACGAGTTGGTGTTGAGGCTGAAAGGCTGGCCTGCGGCGGAGATGAGATCGGACGAGTTCAAATTCGAGTTACTTCCGTTTGTAGCCACACTGTACAATTGTGGCGAGTAATATGAACTACCGTTGATGTACTATGAACGTGAAACATTGAAGTCATAGATAGAGCAACAACTTTTAAACATACATGGTTTTGGAGAAGAACGGAAAGAGCTGTTTGATTATTGGCCAAGCTCGCGAGCGAAGAATTGGCGTTCAGAATAGCCTCGTTATTAGGTGCGAAGAAGGTGTACCCGCGTGTCGTGTTGGCGTCAAGAACTCCATCAACTGTAGCATTGGAGCCGTTTGAGTAGAAGCCAGGAACATTGACCATGTTGAGGAAACCGAGAACCGATGTCAGATTGTTCTGATCAAGGACACTGCTAATGTTTCCGGGTGGCTGAAGCACGCCGTCGACAGAGGCGACCAAAAGGTTGTTACCAATAAGAGAGGTATTGAGAACATTAATTTGTGGACTATGGATGGAAGCATATTCAGCAATAGTCATCTCGCAATATAAGAAGAATCAGACGAAAACGCACTTCTGATTGAGGAAATAGATTTGGCCATCAGAATCGTTGCGTGACCATGCGAGAACTTGTGATTTGTTGCCTTCAAGCTGGACCAGGGACGCGTTCGTGAGAAGAGTGTGGCCAAGAGTTACGTTCGGAAGAACGCCGCTATCGAGCGCTGAAGAATTCATTGAACTGTTTACGAAGTTACCGGGAAGAACATGGTAGGCGAGGACGTTTGCAAGTCCTGCCGGATCGTCGGACAGGGGTTGGACACTGGGATCATCGACTGTGAAAAGCGTCAGTTTGTGAATTTGAGAGATGCTGCATACAAAAAGAACCACAGGCGTAATGGGGGCATGAAACAAACAAATTCACGAGAGAAAAAACTCACAGGCTTGGTTATCTGGAGCGAAAAGGGTATGATTTCCGTGCATAAGCTGGCTAATCAAGTTCTGTCCTTCCTTCGTTTCATTTGCGAGCTGAAGCGCCGATGCCAAAGATGTCAGCCCAGCGCCTCGAAGTGAATTGATGAGATCAGAGGGGTTTTGTGCCTGGGCGTGGAGACAAAAACCAAAGATAGGGAGGATGGCGAGATAACTACGCATTTTGAGATTGAATACGAGGACCGGTAGATGGAGGGAAAGAGTAAAAACGAAATTGGTGGAATACAGACTCTTTATATAGCTGTTCATTAACAAGCGGAATGACGTCAACGCGTCGATATAAGGTTTGTCAATCTCGATCGTTTGTGGGCTGACGGTCATTTGTCTTGGCCGCAGCGCCTTCATGTCATTCCAGACATCATAGAGCCTCGAGAACTCCTTTTTAGTGCGAACATTGGTGCGTTGAGAACAGTATTTCTCATCTCACGTATATGGTAACTAAGGTTTTTAGCATAGAGTAGGGACGTCCAAAATAACAAGCTTGAGGCCAATTCCAGTGTTTGCAGCCATGGAAAACAATGTTTGCACCATAACAAACCCTAACCCAACCGTGAGGCTGAGGGTAAAAATGTTTGATCCGGCGGCTTGTCCCGAACGGCTATTTCGAGGAGTTCTAATTGCCATTTCAAAACCAGGGATGCCGTCATCAACCTTCGAAAATTCTCTTGAGCAACGTGTTGATGAGTTGAGGGTTCTCGCCCCAAAAACCGCTGCAGCACGGGATCATCGCGTGTACCTGAGTGAGCTGTCTCCTCATTGAATCTAGCAGCGACATGGACTCACAAACCATCACACTCCAGAGTATCCATCCATCCATGGGAGCAACAGGTTAGCTTCTGGGTTCACGGTCCATAAGCTAAACTAACAACAATATGTAGAAAACTCGAGTCACTATGTCAATGTCTTGAAAGGCTTTGAATTGATGGCCTTGGCTGTTAGTCGCCAAATCAGTCGCTGATAACAGGAAACTCATCTCATGATGGCAGGCAACTTTCCTGGCAGCCGTCCAAGCCCAAATAATGGCCACAACAGTCAGTATTGATCGTAATGAGGAGACTATTGCCCTAAGTGCCGTAAACTCTCTGTTTCTCGCTGGTTTTTCTTTCTCCATCACGTCTGCCCTTCTCGCATTCCTCACGGCACGATGGCTGCAATGCCTTACCTCAGGCGAACGGTCTTACTTCGAATCTGTATTTGAAGTGGAAGAAAGACTACGATCACAACGTTTCGATCCCTCTGATCGCCCTCGTGACGCCGAGCAGGGGATTGTTGCCCAGCCGAGCTTGGATCGTTGCCAGCCTTTGTCGAAAGAAGATCGAAAACCCTTTCACCCCCCGAGACTCGTCCACAAGTTCTTTGCGTACACACTCTTTGTTCCTTTGTCGCTTCTGGTTGTCGGCTTTCTGTGTATGTCAATGGGCCTTTTAGTCTTTGCATGGACAGAACATTCGCTCGTAGTCGGCGTTGTTCTCACGGGGGTGTATCTGATCTTACTCCCATTTTCGATTGGAATTTTCCTAATTGGGCAGCGTCCGCATACGCGGCTTGCAGTCATTCACGCCCTCGCCAAGCGTGATGGGGATTGGTAGATCTCATTTTAACAATGCCCAAACGAGCACGGTTCACGATCGTACAGTGAACGACCGATGTTGGGACCTCGATCGCTGCCAGGAGCCCATCTATAGATATGCAATCTAGTTCTTGAAAGGGGGCGAGGGTGAGCTTACGATTGGAGAGGGGAAGGACGAAATGCGGCCTGATGGTTTCGTTGACGATTTGTAATAGTTTCTATATATCAAGAATACCGCCATGCATGTTATACCATCTAATACATCCTCGGCTTGCCAAAAGGCACGTCATCAAATGGCATGAAAGGTGCGCTCTATCGACAAAAGGCTATCTCATCACCCGGGCTGCTGAGGCTCTAGAAGTCGGAAAATATGTGGGTGTTGGACACGTTACATAGTCCAGGAACCGTGGAATCCATAGACATCAGGACTCAACTCGACGCCGGATCTCCCTGAATATATGAGGATCACCCTTGGCTTGGCGCCGGATGTGCTCAAACTGGGAGTACCAGGGCTTTGAGCAACTCGGATATTAGTATTACGTCGGAGCCCCGATTGATCCATCGTCACCTGAGGCCGTGTATATGATAGTGGAAACTGTCCCATTTGCGAAACCTGATCACGAGCGGAGGCTCGGGCATCCAAATAAGTAGTACAATCCGAAAAATTGGAAGTGCACATTGCTCATGTGTCACGATGTGAAATCAGTCCACAATGCGCCTTTTTAAACAATTAAAAAAATAATAACTTCGGTCTTCTTGAGGATGCTCCTTGTCCTCTAACGTCTATGTATATCATATATAAAGTAGTTGCCTCAGAACGTAGATGGTAGGAAACACATGAAATCATCACAAGTGAAGCCTGCTTGCGGTAGCTTAGACTATTCAATATGTCGCAATATCTGAAAACTTTTACCATATTAGTGGCTCAAAACTCAGTTTTACAAGGGTACTCGCAGTCGCACCTATGTTGAAATTGTGTACTAGTAAAAGTACGAATGATGGTCTCCCCTCCGACGTTCAATGGGATCCATAACACCAAATATGTCGCACAGATTGTTGTGCCTCGGAAAGTCAACAGAGACTGTGACCTGCGAATTTTTTCCAATTCGATGTAATATCGCTTCTTTGTACTGAGCTGAGAGCCCTGGCGGAACAGTGCGATAGAGATCTCCATCCCGGTACAAGTCACTGAAACAGAGGAATGCTTCCGAAAGAGGATGGCGCTGCGATGGGTTGCTTACCCAGGAGGCAACAAGGTCACCAAAAGCGCCGACGATATTCTCAGCAGTTTCATCCTGCCGGAGATTTTCCATTGAAGCTGCGAATGCGAACGACTGGAGGTGTGATAACGGAGGGATAGTAGCATCGCTCTGACTGGGTTCAGCCCGTGTCAGAGCTTTCAGCAGCTCTTCTGGGGTTACGAACTTGAGGCACAGAGATAATTCCTCGAGTAAGGGACACGCATTCAAGAGTTGAAGGAGCTCCTCAAGATTGACGTCAGGGAATAATAGCCTGAGACGACGAAGAGGTGGATACATTCCACCAGGTAAGGGAAAGAGGGAGAAAATGGGAAAGCCGTCGTAAGGAAATAGCTGAAGCAGAGGAATATCACGTGATAGATCAAGTTTTTCGACAGCTGGAAGGACGATGGAGTTGAGTATATCAGTGATGTCATCACGGTCTGTTTGATCTGGGCCGTCTAGTCCAAGTTTGAAATTAGTGAGATACGGAAGAGTCAGATGTTGCTCGGGAACTGATGGTGGTTCATCGTCGTCGACTGGCATCATTACGCGGCAGAAGATTGCTTTCTGGAGCTGTCGACATTGAAAAATGATATTCGCGAAGGAACTTGTCGTAAGATTTCCCCCGACCTCAAGATGAGTGAGCTGAGCCCAGGGGAGAATGAGCGAGGGCTCATGATCGAACCACCATGTTTGTGCGCGAAGGATAACCTTGCGGAGAAGAGGGGAGAGATCAAACACAGTGATTCGAGGGACGATCTCGTCCGTCTTCTGTGGCGTCCAATCAATAAAGGTCAGATCCTTCAACGAAGAGAAGGTGCCAGCTGGCAATTCGAGGAATGGTGTCATTGCTTCGATGGGCCGGAAACTACACTTGTCACGATCTAATTTGCTGATTTCAAAGCACAAACTTTCGACTCTAGAGGAAAAAGGAAGGACACCACGGGTAAGACCCTTGCCTATCACGGGCTTTAACTCGGAAATGACGAATATAGAAAGATTAAGTGGAAGGGAAGAGTTCGCTCGTCCGAACCAGAGCGCAATGAATGAACTGACCGCGTTTGATTTGGCGACTAGATCGTTATCGTCACCATTTCTTCCATATAGCGACAAAGACAACTTGAGATCGTTCCAGAGGCTCGAACAAGTTAAGGCTGCATCCCTCCAAGAAGAGCATACATGGGATAACTTTAAAGGTGATGAGCTGTAGTTCGATTCACTTGATCTTGATGTAGCAAATTGCAAAATCCTGATGATAATATCAAGGGGAAGAAGACGAGCATACGAAAGCCAGATCTGGCAAGAGTCTGCTTCTTTTTGTTTCTGGAGCCTTGATTCGATGAGGACTTTCATCCTTGCCAGCGATTCATTTATCTTGAGTTGAAGACGGAGGATGTCATAGTCCATGTCAAGCAGCTCTAGATTCTTTCCTTCAAGTCTTGACTTGAAATGTGACATTTGGATCGGTGTCGGTCGATGATTTGACCGGATAAGTGCGTTCGAAATAGAGGTGTCAACATCGAGAGATCCGGTTTCGTTCTAATTCTTGAATGAATGAAATGACATGGAGGAACTTAAGACGTACATTAGATGGCCTTGGGGTCTGATCTGATATGATCTCTTCCACTGAACGAAGGACGTTGTCAGGAAGGTTTGGACCTGGTTATCATGAGTAATCTTGCCTACACGTCAAGGACGGACATACAATCAACTAAGTTAAGAGACGGTCAGTAGTTTATGAGGGGGACGCAGTCCTACTTACTGATAGATCCGAGCTGACCATCGACCTTGAACTGAAATTCTTCCGCCATTCCATCTGTGGCAACCTTTCTAGATTGCCAGGGGTACCGAAGTCCAAGTAATTTGTGCCGTTTCCAATGATGATTGTAATAGAACGGCTCCATTCTGGAGAGTTGAGAGTCGGAGAAAAACGTTTCTCGTTGAGCGCGAGTAGTGGTCACATGATGCAAGACTGTAATCCTTGGCTCATGTCTGAACGGGGCGAGACTGGCGGGTTTAGCATGAACAACTCAATGAAGAGGACCCACAATGACCCTCTCGTCAGATCTAAACGAAGAACCTGGATCTCGCATCATCGGGCCGACTCAGCCGCTTAATGGAACTAAGGCCCACAAGTCTCCACTGCGCCTCATTTCCTTCACCCCGACGCGTACCCTTCGTCTACAATGATCTCTTCGGCACTCCCTCAGGTCAATCTCCCTTTCTCCTCGTGCTGTTCACTCCACTTTTCCCGTGACAACTTCCAGGTGCTACCAGGCTTCTCGGAGGAATACCAAACAATGGATCAAAACTTAGACCAGATGTGTACGCTCACCCTACCCGAAGTAATCGTAACTGCTCAGGGTGAAAGGATGATACCGATTTGTACGGCAGATTCAGACTGTCGGAGACGGCAGTCTTGTACTGACTAAAGTTCAAGGTCCAGTGTCTATTGGAATGAAATGAGGTCTACAATGACTCCAGAGTGATCATACC
>JAGDQM010000046.1:0-23488 GCA_017580835.1 Termitomyces bulborhizus
GAAAGAAGGGGAAAAAGGAAAGGAAAAAGGAAGAGGGAGAGTGAATGCATAGAAGGGAAAGGGGATGTATAGGCTCAGGAAGGGATGTCCCCTTACACTACTAAGATGTCAACTTGAGCTGTATCTGATTTTCTAGTATTCTGTTGCCATATGTATAGGTTGCTAGAGGATTTGAGTAGATAGAAGGACATCAGTTAAGAGGGGTAGAATAGACCAAGCTGAGTCTAGCACGTAGCTATGCCAGCTGAGATGTAAAGCTAAATTTGTCTAAGTTGTTTTAGAGGAGATGTGGGAGCTGGCTTGTTGGCCCCATTAAGGGAGGCAACTAAGATGGTTGGGACCTTAGCAGGGGTGTGAGTTCTTCCTTAGACTTAGAGACTAATTTGGGGAGGGCAGTGGTCAACAATGCTAGGTTAGCAGTTAGAAAAATTGGCATTTTATTCTTTTGGAAGTCTATGTCAAGGTCAGAGCTTTGGCAAAGACATTTGAGGTAGGAGAGATCTGAGCTGGAATGAGTCAAGGTAGTCCTATAAGAAGGTGCAATAGTGTATGTCTTTAGACATATCACTCTCATAGTAGCATGATAAACAGTCTGCTACCTTATTCAATTTATCTTTGACATATATCATATCAAAATTAAACTTGGATAGATAGTCTATCCACTATCTCTAATGTGTAGTTAGGGTCTGTTGAGTTTTTAAAAACTCAAGAGCTTTGATTTCCATAATAACATGGATCTTGTAGCCAAGAAGCTTGTCCTCTCATTTCAGGAGAGCTTCCAAAATTGCTAGTGTCTTAGGTTTATGCATGATATAATTATGCTGTGCATTAGTGAACTTTTTAGATATAAATTCAGCAAGTCTATAGGCCTGCCATATAAGATCTTAGCCATACATTGCTCTAATACTTGTCTTAAAGACATGGCATTTCAACTATATATGATCCTCTTTATAAGGATAAATGGGCTTAATGACTTGTGTTTTACTGCAGACACATTTGATCATGTTAAAATAGTGCTGGTGCAGGGGTCACTACTGAAACAGTGACCTATTCTGTATCATAGCCATCAACAAGCTAGTGTAGACAAATATGTCAAGTAAGAAATTGCTAATATAGTTCACTAATTCTATGAACCACTGAATATTGTTATAAGTTCTCACTTCAGAAAATTATATAAGTTTCTTGGAAACATTAATTAGAAACATATTATATAATTTCCAACATGTTTTTCTTAAGTAAAAATTATTAAGTAAATTCAGAAACAGTCAAATAAAACAATTTCTATTTATACAGTGTATCTTGAGTAAATAAAATACTTTTTCTTTGATTTTTTCTTGAGAAACATATTATTGATACAAATTATGTTTCTGACCTTTATTTCAAGAAGAACATTTCATGTATCTTTATGTGTTTCTTTGAAAAGTGTCAATCTGTTTCTTTTGAATGTATCTTGAGAAAATCTTTTTGTATTTCCTATTTTCCAGAAACATAAAAACTTTTTTTTGCATTAATAATATGTTTCTCAAGAAAAAATCAAAGAAAAAGTATTAATCTGTTTCTTTTGAATGTATCTTGAGAAAATCTTTTTGTATTTCCTATTTTCCAGAAACATAAAAACTTTTTTTTGCATTAATAATATGTTTCTCAAGAAAAAATCAAAGAAAAAGTATTTTATTTACTCATAATACACTCCATAAGTATAAATTATTTTATTTGACAGTTTCTAGATTTATCTAATAATTTTTACTTGAGAAAAATATGTTAGAAATTATATAATATGTTTCTAATTAATGTTTCTTAAGAAAATTATATAATTTCCTAAAGTAGGAATATGCCCTTCCTAGATCCTATTTAACTTTGTAACATCAGAGTGTATGCCCTAATCATTTATTATGTGGCCAAGGTACTTTATATGCTCAGTATACAATTCACACTTTTTTGACTTGAGATACAGCTTATTCTGGCATAGTCTTTCAAAGACTACACCTAAATGCTTTTTACGTTCCTTAATTAAATCTAGACAAATATATTGTCTAAGTACACATGTATCTAGCAACTGATGATATCCTAGAATATGGACATCATTAGCTACTAAAAAGTAGCTAGAGTATTGCAGGCTCTAATCTGCATAATATTACTGAAGTATGTTTCAGTAATTGTTATGAATACAGTCTTGGGTATGTCTGACAAGTGTATCCTTAGTTGTTCATATGCATCTGTAAGGTCAATTTTTAACCTTATATTTGCTTGTGCTATGTCTTTACAAATGACCTCTTGATTAGGTGAGGGCATCATGTCCTTAACTGTATTGTTATTCTACTGACATGCATCCAGCACTGTATGCAGTATATTATCCTTCTTTGGGATGCATAATAAGAGTGTAGCTTGATTAGCTGCACATGGCTCCTATCACTTAGTCCAAACATAGCAATTAATTTTTGTTCTTAGTTGGTCTTATAATAACTGAGGGCATTATAATATAAAATACAAGTACTACTTTGACTTGTCTATGAGGTTAATCTCATGATTAACCTCTCTTTAAGGGGGTAATTTCTCCTTAGTACTATTTATAATATCATTATATTTATTATACTATTGCTGTCATAGTCAAGGAAAGTCTTTCTTTGACAATATCAGAGAAGTTTTCTTCTACTTCTTCTTATGTCTTTATAGTATATAACCTTTGTTGTATTGCTCTTGAACAGCTTTAGTCTGTTCATACTTTTCTCTCATAGCTACTAGATAAATTTCAGATTTGTTTAGTATCATGAGTCATGTTACAGGTTTCTCCTACACTTCTAAGTTTCACTAAAACTTATCAGGTTCTCATACCTTATCAGATGTTGCACTCCTATACTGCTCTCTAAAGATAAGCTGACTATATTCAGTCTGCCTTATCAAGTCTATCATGACTTGATTCTATTCTTTAGGCATCCTTGGGTCTATTTCCAAGTCTTATATTTATTTGGATATAGGTTTATTCTATACTTAATGCTTAGACAGCTTTTTTCATTTTCATTCTATTATAAGCAGCAGTGCTTCTATGCTCTACTTTTCTTCCTTTTGAAGAGTATTTCTATACTCTTCCTTTATTATTAGTAGCATAGAGTTATCTGAGGACAGACTAAGTACAATCTGCATCTTATTGACATCCTCAATGTCCTCAATCCTAGCTACAACTTAAGATCCTACTAGTCATAGCGACTTCTCATCATTGTATAAAAACATTGTAAACAGCTGTTGGTGTCATCCAAAGAGAAGACAGCTATGTTTTGGACCTTGTTTAGCAGGACCTCATAGAAGCCCAGCACACTCTTTTCTACTATATACATTAGCTTGTCAAACATATCTCTTATGTTCTGTATCATGTAGAGTTGTACAAATTAATTGTACAAACTGAGAACTATATCCTTAAATGTCTAATATTACTAAGTTCTAATAATATATAGAACATGTTGTAAATATCACTTGAGTGCAAGTTCACTTAGCAAGAGCACTTTTTCTTGCTCTTAGTCTTCCTTACTAAGCTAAGCCATAGTATAGTTGATATATACACACATCAGCTAATTTTCTAAGTCTTCAAACTTGGCTGATTTTACATAGGATTTAACAGACTTAACTGTCTCAGTCTACTTAGGCTTGACCTTCTTTAGGATAGTCAATTGAACAGCCAAGAGCTGTTCAATAATTGTCTGCAAACAACTATGCATTATCTGTTTATAATATTTGTGAGCTTCTTTTACTCCAAGAGTAACTAGGCAATGACTATGTTACAGAGACATATTATACCCTTGAGGTGTTTGTCTAACAAACACTCTAGATCTTGGTAAGGCCATACTTAATGACCTTGAAGGTATACTCTTATGCCTTATTTCTTGGTCTATTCTTTAAAAGAACTGTAGTGGCATCTAAGGGAGAATTTTATCAGAGTGGCTCTGTCTTTGCTTGTAAACTCCACTCCCTACAAGATCTGTTGTGTCTTTCTGCTTTATATCTCTTCTAGCATCTATAAGTACTCATGGTATCCTAAGCAGTGTTCCTTCTGAACACCACTTCTTGATCCTCAATAAAGAGTTAACTATAATTTCTTGAGTTCTAATTATAAAACTGTTGTAGGATGACATAGTCTTCCCAAGTTAGTTCTCAATGTTGCAGGTCAGCAGGACAATGTAGTCCATATGCAAGGTTCATAATAAAGGTAGATCTCTCCTTAGTAGATATAGCATCATTAGGAGCTATAGCTTCTGATGCTATATCTTTTCAGCAAGCTACTGTAGTCTATCTTTATCTGACTGTAAAAACTTGTGGCATTTTACTAGGCTGCTATGGAGCTTATAGAATAGTGAACACTTTATTCATAGATGATAATACTGCAAGCTATATAGCCTACAGAGCTGGAGATGACCACTTAGAAGACACTTGAGATCCTTAGCTTTGTTTCTATTGAAAGTACTGCTAAACTTCTAACTTTAGAAAGTCTATATATACTTAAATATAGGCTTTCAGAGCTTTAGAGATAATATTATCCTCTAAGCTATGTTAAATAGCTATATATCTTGCTACTTAAACTAAAAGTCTCTGCTTTATAACTTCTTTAAAATGCTATGATCCTCCAGTTAAGGATCATATCTAGTTAGTCTTCATGGTTATTATCCAATGACTTAGATGCATCCTCTGGAATTGATCTTTGTCAACTAGCTGCTACAACAGCAGATCCAGCTCCTGAGCTTGTATTGAACTTAGCTGACATAGAATGCTAGCTGAAACTAGATAGGTCTTCATCTACATTAACTCTAAGTCTAGTTCTAAGACCTCTATCTTTGATGTATTGTTAGTTATTGCTGCTTAGCATATCAGAGGTCACTTATTATATATAGTATTAATTGTAGCATAGTCATCAATGTAGTATTTAAGCTACTTTACAGCATAAAATATCCTCAGACTAAACAATAGCAGTATTCTACTAATCTATCTATCAAACTGACTATAAGCTTTATAAAAATAACACTGCTTTTTATTTCTTGTCTGTCTAATTTTCAATAGAGCAGGAATAGGATTATTACCAAAAATATAAAATAAGGTTCATATTATTTATTAGTCAACAAGGTACTTCTTTATCTGGCAAAAAAAAAATACAAAGTAAAGACAAAAGCAATGAAGCTCATAATAAGAGGTTTTCATATAGAATGAAATTATAGCTGTAATTTACTTGTACTTTTACTTGTTGTCATGTATAGAAAAAAATTAAACTTTTATATGTGTCAAGCATGTTTCTTGTCTCTAATTAACTTAGCTCATAGCATACTTAGTCTTTAATTGCATTCTCTGATAATAAGTTTGTTTATAGTTATAGTCATATTTCTCCTAAAAGCTCTTTATTATCTTAATATCAGAGTTCATTGAATTTGTGAGACTATTTTTAATATCAGAGTTTATTAGATTTGTGAGGCTGTTCTTAATATCAGAGTTTATTAGATTTATGAGGCTGTTCTTAATATTAGAGTTCATTGGATTTGTAAGGCTGTTTAACATAATAATATATATGTTGAGCTTATAGTATTAGAAGAAAATGTTGCTAACTTATTTATAAAAGCTCTACCTTGACTCTAACTTAAAAACTTTATATGTAGTATAAATATAATTTATTTATCTACTTGATCTGTTGAGCTGCAAATTCAAGGAAAGTGTTGAGAGAGGATTCTGCACCTCTACTAGACCTTTTTTTTCTAATTTGACTTTAATTACTAATACTTATAATTTTTTTCTTGTTCTAAATTTACTATATTTTAGTCATTGACTACTTAGAAATTTACCTATAACTATATGAGACTAATACAAAAATAAAAAAGACATAAAATACATTATAATTAATAAATAAGTTCATCAAACAGTTAATTTGCTATCATAGAATTAACATTTTTTAAAAAGTGTTTAGATAGAGTGACATTAATATTGACCTGTATAAAAGTAGATAAGAAGTATAATATAAATGAAATAAAAACCTAGAACATATTATTTTTGAACACATAAATAAGAAAATTCTCTACAATAAGTGTAAAGAAAATAAATTATAAGAGACATATAGTCAAGTTAAAACATACTTGTCACATGTTAAATAGTTATCAGGTAAGTTTGAGCCATAAAATTACAGGTCTCTAAATACTTTAAAGCTGAGATTAATAAGTAAAAAAGCAATGAATATTCTAATGAGCATAGCAATTTTTTTCCTGCTTCAAAGTTAGACATTATAAGTAATATACTGCTATGAGACAGATATAGTGATTATAAAATTAAATACAATAGAATAAGGAGGTAAGTGAACTTAACATATTATATATAAGGTACAAATAAAAATAAAAGTAGTAGCAACACAAAAATAAGTAAAAAATTGAAATAAAATACATTAATTGTAGTAAGCCAGACTGTAATAGCTGATTAAAATAAGTTCTTACAATAAATAAAGTAATTAAAGGACTAAGAAAAGTATTGAAGGTATAAATATTGAAAGTGTCATAAAGACAAGATATATAAGCCTTTAATAGTTATATATGACTTCTCTTAATGTGTATTTACTAAATAAATATAAAAACATGTTTAAAGTATTATAAAGAGTATAAAAAGATATTTGATTTTTGTATATAATTATTATAATGTTTTTTCATGACAATCTTAGTTTATAAGCATATAATCAAAAAAGAATTAAAATAAAAAACCACTTATATTTGTGAAGCTTTTAAACTCCTAAATACCAGCTATTAATCTTTCTTTTGTCTATCTAAAAAGAATTCCTTTTATCCTATCCTATTTTAATAACCTCTCCTCTCAAAAAATTAAACTGCTACAACATAAAAAAGCAATACCAAAAAAAGTAAAAGCAAGAAAACAAGTCTATTTATCTGATTTAAACTAAAGAAAGATTATGTATTGTATGTAATAAAGAAGAGAAAATTAGAATTCAAATCTAGTTTTATTTGTTTTATAATAACAGGATAAGATGATAAAATAGAGTAGGATATATAGATAATGTTAAGTATAAAAGTGTTAAGGAGCATGAGTTGCTTTGTAAGTCAGAAAGAAGTGTATGATTGTAGTTTGAGATATAAATAAATATTGAGCATGCAATAATAATGAAATGAGTATAAATAAATAGACAACAAAAAATAAATAAATAGCTCAGCTATATAAATAATAGACTTATTCATATAAATAATAGACACAAATAAAAAATTAAATAAAATAACAATGCAATAGTATAGATAATAACAAGGCAAGTAAATATATAAAAAAACAGAAATCAGACCTTTGTCTTTCTTAAAGAAGATAAGCAAAGCAATATAAAAGACGTCACTAACTAATATAACAATGTAGACTCAGCAGATAGCGGTTCAATATATATCTACAATGACAACATGTGAATGTCTTCAGACACTTGTCTGAGAGCTTGAGCATAATTAAGACTATTGATCTTGTTCTCACTGTACTTATCCAGTGACAATGCAATAAAGACATATCTTGAAAACAGTTCATCAGGTGCAATATAAACAGTCAGATAGTCTATATGGATCTAGATAAACACAAATAACATAGTAGAAAGTTAAGTAATGAGAAATACAGAGGATTGTCATTAAAAGGTGAGTGGCCATTTATAAATGATAACAAAACTGACAAGAACATTTTAGCTTTTTTCCTTGCTTGTAATAAAAAATATACTTATACTTATATTCTCTTTGTTCATCTTACTTAAATTTATCTTATTAACTATGATCCTAGATTTTCTATGTCATTGTAACAGATCTATCATGAGAATATAATATAACATAATATATATCTTCTATTTTACAGCAAGTATAAGTGTAAGCAGATTTCTTTGGTTAGGAGTTGAATATTAAGAGGAAGAATACAACTCACAACTGATCTGGTCTTAAGTTTTTCAACTTTATTTTGTCACTAGTTCATATCATGTCTATGCTATTTATATATTATATATATAAAAATGTATAGGAGAGAGGAAGAACCTTTTTTAAGGAGTAGATTACATCTACTTTATGTAAAGTCTTTGTCTCTCTATATTACTAAGACTACAAATAAAGCAATCAATATTAATTTACAAACTACAAACTATAAATATAAGTATATCTTTGTGCCATTTCATTTTTTTTTCTTTTTAAGTTTTCTTGAGTTTAGATATTTAAAATTTAAAATTTATAAAAGGAGTCTGAAGAGATCAAGCTCATAATTTCAATTTTGATTTCAATCTCTTTGTTGTAACTTAAAGTCAATTTACTAACAGAATTAGCATAGGTATCATCAGTAGTACAATAGTAATAAGATGGATATTTAAGAGGTGTTAGATTGAGTGAAAATAGACATGGTTTCTATAACATGCTCTGCTCTAGTATAAGAAAATTTCTTTTAATGTGTATCAACAACTAGTATCAACAACATTAATGACATCATAACAGCATTATAATAGGTGAAAGCAACATTTCAATTGTTTTTGCAGTTGATACAATGCAAATAGAATATGATATGATATGAATAGAAAGATAAAATATAATTTATAAAAAAAAGAGGACAGAATGAGTGCAAAAGAGGTTAGTATAAGAGAAAATTTGCTCAGAGACAAAAGTAATAGTGCTCATTAACATTAAGTAA
The DNA here is from genome assembly GCA_017580835.1 of Termitomyces bulborhizus. Taxonomy (NCBI): domain Eukaryota; kingdom Fungi; phylum Basidiomycota; class Agaricomycetes; order Agaricales; family Lyophyllaceae; genus Termitomyces; species Termitomyces bulborhizus. The sequence continues at coordinate 8,656 of JAGDQM010000046.1, forward strand.
TTTTATTATGCTACAACACATTTGTGTATGTTCTTAACCTTCCAAGTAATAGAGGCTATCTGACTTTCAATTTGTGTTAATCTGCTGCTAGTTGATGTCCAACTAAAAATAACTATTTTCTAAAAGAGAATCAGATTCAATGTCTATGATTACCTGATCTGACACCTCTTATATATACTAACATCACTATTATTATCATATTCATATGTGAACATTCAAAGAGTTAAAAGTCAAAGTTAGCTAAGTTTATCAATAGTAAGATTGAGTAACAGAAGAAAGAGAACTGGTAAAGAAGTGATGACCAGGAGTTTTGATAACTGTTTATTTCAACTACTTATTGTACACATGATCTCTAAGGACTGACACAGAGAGAGCTTGGTATCAGTTTTTACTTTGATTCTCTAGAGATACATTTTGAACTCCTCTGATACAGAGAGTTATGTGACTTAGTATTATTTTAAAGCAAATGAAACACATTACTGATGCATATTTGGAATAAGATAATCACTTATTTGTACTAAAGAAGACATCTGTTAGGATGCTTTATGAGTCATAATTTTTTTTAAAAAATTGTGTAGTCAGATATGAAAGTATCTATCATAAATGTATATAGATTATTGTGATACCTTATAACAATAATGTTGCCACACTACATAGTTTCTTTCTTGAAAGTGTTAGCTTCAATATCAACAATACTTCTGTTAACAAGAAATGGTATTTCATCTCAAGAGACTGTCAAGTAGAAGATAATGTAAGAATATGTGAAATTGCAAGTCATGCAGTCAAGGGTAACTATAAGCTGTAAGATAATTAACATTATTTATAAGGCACATTACAAGACTTTAAACTAGTTACATGATACTTTCAAACCATAGATCCTTCAGTAATCTAGATATATAAGTACAGTATTGAAAAATAAGATGATATACCATCAATAAAGAGAGAAATTTGGCATACATAGTTCATATGAGTCTCTGAATGAGATATCCTTAATAGCCCAATAATATGTATACTGTGACCAGGCATTGACATTAGACTTTAACAGTCCTAAGTAATGATTCACTGTCCTTCAATAGGCAGTGATCTATCTTATCATTAATCTCATCAACAAAGTCTAGCAGTCTATGAAATTTATATTAAATGTAATAAGTGAGATCAGTATGTTTTTTTACCTTTAAATAAGAACAGATGTATGTGAGATCCATGTAAGCAGTAACAAGAATGTTCAACAGTTTAGACTTGAAGTATGAAAAAAGAAACAAAGTTATATCTTTGAATTCTGGTCTGAATTAAGTGTTAGTTCTCTGTTCATACCAGAGAAAAACAGCTTTTTTATAAATATCAACAAAGTTAAAAGTCTATAGAACAGAGGCATAGAATGAATGCATAATAAGTTTTAGATAGTTGAATATAACCACTAGCTCAAGAAGTGTTGGATTAGATAATGATAGACATAGTTGATATGACATACCTCCCTCTCTCTCAATATAAGAAAATTATTGTCATATATTTTGATAGGCTGGCAGCTTTGACAAAGCAATAGTAAGATAACAGCATTTTAAGAGCAATTTTATACTATGCAGATACAATATGCTAATCCTGCATTTATCTACTCACTATTACTTGCATCTATATACTCATCACTCTGAGACCAAGCATCTGAGAAGCTAACTACTGGAAATACAACTATTGAGCAACTATTACTTTGAAATTAAGCATCTGAGAAGTTAACTACTAAGAATCTGAAAATATAACTATGCAATCATTATTATTTGCTAATTTAGTGTCCTTTGATCTTTTATTTGTTCTTACTTATATAATCTTCTATTTTTTTTACTTTCTAATAAAGTTGACTCTAAAGAAAATAGACTAGTCCTCTATCCTAGATGCTTTAATTATATTAAACATGACAAAGATAGTATTATCAACTCTTCTCTCTAAAGTCATTAAACTAGTTAAAAATGTAAGGCTATATTTGTAGGTGTATTGTAATAGTAAATTTGAATTCTATTAAACACTTATATGATATTGTAATTCTTTTTAAGTAGACCATGTTCTCAAAGTCATTGACACTCATTCATCTGTTTTACCACATATAAGACAAGCTGCCTCTTTTTTCTCACAATGTTTAGGCATTGCCTATCAATAGGAACTTGGTGTACCTTATGTGTCTTATCCTTTTTGAATATATGATCCTGCATCATATGTCACATCAGGTTATGATCTTATTCAAGTTGATTTAAAGACATCTAAAATCTATATTTATTCAATTCTCTATACTAGTATCTTATCTAATATGTCACTACTATGCCTTCCATGCCAGGCATCACAATCATTAATTGTAAGTATTGGAAATGATATCAAGGAATCTACTAAGAAACTTTATTATATAGCTGTGAGTAACATGTCATTTAAATTCAAGCTGGTAGAGGTTCAACAAGAGCTTCAGAATATCAAACTTCAAGTATGTGGTTTATTTAAAGAATATTCTATTTATTCATAGATTTTATATCAGTGGCTCAATGCTTCTTAAGATCTTATATATCTTTGTACTCACCAAGAGATATAGAGAAACTTTCTTAATCTTCTTGGCACTCATGATGTACTAGCACTTCATTATATTTTTAAGAATACAAAGCAGTATAATTAAAGCATAGAATAGCTTCTAGAGAAGACAAAAATGGCTCTTGATGAGAATTATTATCCTAAGAACTTTTCTAATCTTGAAATTGAGCTTGCTATGACTATTTATGAACTTGGTAGTGGTGCAGCTCTATATGCTGTCCACAAATCTCTATTTGCATTTCCTTCTTATACAACTCTTCTTAAGCATCCCAAAAAATTTAGCCTATGCATTACAGTTGAAGACATCAAAATATCTGATATTCTTGCAAATATAAAGACTATGTTTGAGGAAGTACAGCTAGAGCATCAAACTGTTGAAATAATGCTTTTAATAGATGAGATTGCATATGACAATTGATTATGCTACTTGCCTGCTATAAATGTGATTGCTAGGCTTTGTGAACATGCTTTATCATAGTTTTTATCTTTAAAGATGAGAAATAACCTTGCTGTAGTATGCTCAATTTGAGAGGCAGTATGCTAGGATAAAGTACATATTAGACAAGAAGTCTTTATTGCTGCATTTTCTTATAATAATAAGGTAGGATGTAGTGTATAACCTATTTTACTTGTTTTAACATGCAAGCAAGGGACTTTTAAAGATGCTACTTTTGCGATTGAGAAGTGTTATTAAGCATGGAAAATTTCATCATGTGGTGAGACACTTTGTGGTCCAATCTGGTCTTTAGCTTCAGATGAAAATCCTAAACACTGGCCTGCTCTGTATCTTCATTATATAACTAAACAGCTTACACTAAATGATGCTCAAATCCTCATTTGATAGGTGAAACACAAGATTTAGATTATAAGCATAACTTTAAACATCTATTATGATATATCTGTATTTTATATTCAGTTGACTAACTTTTTTTTAGGCTTATGTAAGCTGTTATGTAAGCTGTTGTGTATATAAGAAGGCATTCTAATTAATAATGTTATTATTAATAAGAGTCTAGTATTATGATTTGAGAAAGCTGTTGATGCAGACTGATTCAAAAATCCTATTTATTCCTTACTCAATCCAGATTCAATAATTGTAAGGAGACATCCCTTCCTAAGCTTATACATCTCTTTCACTTCTATACATTCACTCTTCCTTTCCCTTCTTCCCTCCTTTTTCCTCTTCTTTCTGTCTTTATTCCTTCATATAGTGTTTGTTACATATTGTGTCTACATTTCTGATCATCTGATTCTTTCAAGGTCATCTGATCCCTTCTAGGTCATCTGACTATTTTAGACCACTTAATATCTCTAGAGTCACCTGATTGCATTACTAATCCCCACACTCTGGCAATATCCAAGTTTTTCATTTTTTGTTTCCATACTCCTTTTTCAGTAGCTTATGTATACTATATAGTTGATTCCCATACTTCTGGGGCCCTAGAAGCATTCATATCCTGCTATAGGAACTCCTCAGACTTATTCTGTTAGATATCTCTCTACCAAGTGAGTAACTAGCTCTTATAAGGGGACACTCATGATATGAGATACTCCCAATAAGACAAGATCAGCCTAAGAGAACAAGTAAGCAAGGGCGGTGATAAGCAAGCTATAAAGCAATAAGCAGCAGCAGCAAGGCAGATAAGGACTCAAGAGAATTGCAAGCAAGGAGGGACAACACTAAAGAGCTTATAGTTAGCTTACTGTGTAGACTAGAGAAGCGCTGTTATTGTTAGGTCGAAGAGTATTCTACTCTGTCAACCTGCTTATATACTATATGAGTGTCTTACTAATGCTACTGACTAAGAGGCCTGGGTTAGTAAGCAATGATATATCAACAATATGTAATGGATGAGTAAATGTCCGATTACTACGAAGTGATGACTAATGTCTACAGAAGGTTTCCAGAGCTAGAGCGGTCGGTCAGTCCAAATACTAAAGAAGATGCAAGATGTACGACTAAGACTGTATAGTGTTGACAATCTGATAAGATATTGGATGTCTCCTTATAGCTCTGTACCTTGTAGCCACTTGCTAATACATCTTTGGATATCCCTCTGCCAGTTGTATGAGTTCTACAGCTCTCTGAGGCCTTATAGCCTCTAGCTAGATTTAGGCTCTTCTTAGTCCAAAGGATGCATAAGATGATCTAAGGGCTATTAAATTGCTCTCTATGACAGCAGATCTTTGCTATCTTGACACTTCTTCTTTTAATTCATCTTAATGCAAAACTTATTGTGCACTTTCATTACTAGGAGAAATTTTTGGAGCACTAGTAGAGCCTTTTATAAATGTTGAATTCTCAATTTCACAACAAATCACTAGTCTTATCAAGTTTGCCTATAGTATATGTGCTCTTTTTTTGAAGCATAAAAGTGCTTTTATGCCTCTACATTTATATAGTGACTTGCAGTGTATGGTTTGGACTGCTATCTTTTGAGTAGTACATACAATGATTCTTGATCTAAACTGTAAGGTCATCTTATGTCTACTTGATGATGATATTCTCGAGATTTTATTTGACCAAATTTGAATGATAGGTGGACACTCTCCAAATATAGATGTTAGTGAGCTCTACAACCGTGTTGTATCTGCTATATGTCTAGATTTCATCTTTAAATATTTTCTACATTAGGAATGTCAACCATGTTGTTTAACACTAAAACGTAGCCATAACAAGGATCATCTCTCTCTCTTACAATAAAAGAGTGAATTCCAAACAAATACTTATGATTTATATACTTGCTAAATTAATGATATTTAACAAGCTAAGATCTCACTTATGAAGTATGGCTATAATATAGACTTCTTAGAACACTTTAATAACTGACAGATATGTAGAGTTGATCTGTTGAGACCAAAGGGTGGGAAGTATTCTGGTATTTCAGTTAATCAATTGCTTAGAGACTTAGAGAAGAGTTACAATGATCTTGAAATAAGTACTGATTATACTTTCTCATCTTATAATAGAGAAGCTGCACTCAAGGCTGAGGCTTCTTTACAAAGAACAGACTAGCCACATTCTATCTAGATAGAACTAGATGGGAGTAAACAAGGTCATAAAAAAACAATTTTATGTCTTTTAATGGATAGATATTGATTACAACAAGAGCCATGATTATCTTCTTAGAGTTTGCTACTTTTCTATTGGAGGTCATCACTAGTATAATATTACTGATATATCTTCCTTGGCTTATCATTTACATTCAAATAAGGATATGTTCAATCTTAGATCACTAATAATGAAGATGTATTATCAAAAATACCACTTTTTGGATCAGTTCATGATGGGAAATTTCTCTACAGAGCAATAATCAGTAAGTACTTCTCATTGTATATCTCATACTTATCACATATCTTAGTAACTTTAGATAATACAATGATAGATTACTCAACAAATGCTATTACAGCACTCTTATTTACAAATGCTCCAAAGCCTTGTAATATCTATTAGGTTTCTGGAGCTGATTGTCAGAATCATATAGGTAGTCATATTTTTTGAAGATTAAGAAATATCCAGGAGATTAGAAGAGAAATGGTGTCTTTATATAATTATACAATGCAAATCTGATAAATCTTCTATCAGGTCTCTACTGAATATTCTGTGGCCAATCTAGCATCAATGGTGCTTATCATTTACACATTAGCAGTGGAAAGGTAGTGTCAAGTTGCACTCATGCTTATAAATTCAGGATTAGTTCAGCATCAAAAATATCAAAGTAGAAGCCCTATACAAATATTCCTATTGCATATAAATTCTGTTTAGAGGTGCACTGGAAATACAATATACAATATCATCTTCACAAGAGACACTCATCTTAGGAATCAGTTTATGCTTCTGCTGAGGTTGAGAGTTTTTCGAGTAAGATCTGCATTACTCATGAGGAGAAGACAAGGCTTAGTATACCTAATGAACTTGTTGGACATTCTATATTCAGAGCAAATACATCTGATATGCACTACTCACAATATTTTTCTCAAATTCATGATTCTTATAGTTACTCTTCTTGTTGACCTCAATATTTGAACAGGCAGCTCACATATCCTCAACTCATAAATATATTCTTATCTGTTCCTCAAGAGCTCACTTCAACTAGAACTCAGGAAGATGATGTATTTTACTAATTATTATAAACCATTTGTATATTTTTACTGTAAATTATTCATAGATATTTCAAGATGACAGACAAATGATGTTTTCTACTCAATACTATGAATTTACTGTAAATTATTCGTAGTTTTTGTGTAACAAGGACTATATTTATTCAGACTTGTTATATTAGAGTTGAGCTTTAAATTTAGGTAGGTGCTGAAGTTGTGCCTACATCAGCTGATAGAAACTAGAAAATGTCATTGCCTAATAGAGAACAAGATTGGACACATTCACCCAATCCAATCTTGAGTTAGCTAGACTGCACATGTTAGAATGATTAATGATATGAACTCTAGATAAAGAAATTGATACATATGACAGTCACTACTGTGCATACATTTAGTTGCAAACCTATGTATGCTCCAGACATCTCCCTTTCTTGAGTACTATGAGAATTTTGTCTGGTATGTATATAACAAATAAATAAGTAAAAAAATAAAACACTAATTATGAAAAGTATGGGTTGGTTCAAAGTACTGGGCTCAGTCGTTGCACACAAGATGTGATCTGTTGTCATTGACATCTATATATCTGTATATCTGTTCTATTTTTGTACAGAAGCAGGAAATGACTTCTATGAGAGATTGAGAAGTCACTTCACAAAGTTACAAAGCTATACATACTTAAGCAAATCAAGCTACACATCAGTAAATTTATTGAGCTATTCTATAACAAGTGTCAAATAAATGGTATAAAGTAGCAAATTTATGACTTTAATATTAAACTGCATATTTATTAATAGGAGAGGCAGGATTAGTTTTTATTTGATTAAAGACCTATTTTTACGTGCTTGCTATACATGAGTCTTATGCTTGAGCTAATAGTGTCCTAGGTCCAAACAAGCAGTATTGAGTAGTGGATTTACTACTTTGACATCAAACTACATATTTATCAATAGGAAAAAACAACAAATATATCTACAACATCATATCTCCTAGTACTTCACTTCTATGTTAGCATCTGTCTGTACTCTCAATGCACCAAATGTCATGTTACACATGACTAAACTCAGATACAGTAGTTGGTACATACAAGTTCTTTTCTCAGTTTGATTCATTCTTGTTTAGATACATTGTGTTGTTAGCATAATATATTCTTGTTTAGACCCATTGTTATGCCATGTTGCAGAGCACTGACCTTGTCCTAACACTTAAATCAAACTTCTAAAAAAAATTTGTACACAATGTCAATAGCTAGCACTTTAGAAGATGTGGCTCCCTAAACCTCAGAGAAGCAGATTGCAAAAATGGTCTTCCAAGCCTTGCAGACCAAACTTGCAGTGCAGTTACAAGCAGGTTTAGCAGAGATGCAGGGCAGGATGAACATGCTGACAGCTTAGGTGGCTTCTTTAGAGAGGAGTAGCCATAAGGCATGGCAGAGGCCCAACATCAGCTCTCCTGAGAAGTACAACAGGGCTTTGAGGATGCTTGTAAACTAGTTTGTTAGTCAAGTTGAGGCTGCAGCTAAGTTTGAGATATTTCAGGATGGGAAGCAGAAAATTCTTTGGGCCTAGTTGTATCTGACTGAGTCTACTCTTGCATGGTCCTGAGTAATCACCACAGGCTTGGACAATCCAGATTCAAACCCATAGCATTTTAAGTAAGGTGCATAGCTCATGGATTTCAAGGCTGCCTTTGGTCTGAGAGACCCTACTTAGAATGCCTTAAATTGGATTGGGGTATTACAGCAGGGCTTGAAGTCTATCACAGAATACTGTACAGCATTTTTTGAGCTGAAGGAGCAGCTTGAGCCCACTGATGTGGAGAGTAGATATGTTAAAGATATATTTTGAAAGAGTTTAGACACAGCAGCAATGGAGGCGCTAGTGAATACAGACTTCAAGACTGCAAAGAAGGCCCACAATCTGTTGCTGCAGCAGAAGTACAAACTTGCTGATATTGTGGCACATAAGAAGGGCCAGTGGCAGGGGAGTAGCATGTCTAAGCATACAACATCAGTGCTGACAGCAGCTTTGCCCAGTGCTACTGCACGCTCAGCCCCACCCCCACTGCCAAAGGACCCGGATGCCATAGATGTGGATTGGGCGCAACAGGATACAGCAAAGAAGTACTTCAAGTGTGGACAGGTGGGACACTTCATAGCCAAGTGCCCAAGTTGGATGGCAATATTAAAAGTAGCTGTGCTATCATAACCTGTCTATCAACTGGGAATATTTGACAGTGCAGTTTGATTCCTTCTTTTGTCAGGTGACCTGTCTGGGAGTGAGACCAGAAGTGAATCCTGGCCTAGCCCTAGGAATGCTCACAGTGAGAGCATTTGTGTGAAAGTCAGCGTGTGTGCCTACCACCAAGGTTTGCCTAGCATCTAGGGGTAAGAGAGAAGTGTTTCTATAAACTGAAGCTGTTGCAAACCTAGAGGACCAGGTCTTGACATTCTCAATGTCAGGAGGCAGTGTAGGTGGCAAAGGCATGCATTGATGAGTCATTGCAGATAAGGGGTTAGAGGGGTATCAGTGTAGTAGGAGTAGATACATACTTGGAGCAGCAGTAGGACATGCAGTCTTGTCGGGGACAGGCTGGTCCACAGTTGTTCCCAGTTGAGGACTGTGGGGTGGTAATGTGGAGTGTCTCACAGATGCTGGCAGAGGTGGAGGTGAAGGAGGCAAGGAGTAAGTCAATAGAGGCAATAGTGCCAGAGGTCTACCATGAGTTCCTGGATATTTTTGATAAGGCATGTTCAGAACGTCTACTACAACACTAACCGCATGACCTGGGGATTGAGTTAGTAGATGGGGCTACAGTACCGCTACCAGAGAAACTATATCAGCTAGCGCTGGCAGAGCTTCACATGCTACAAGAATTCATTGATGAAAATCTAGGGAAAGAGTACATTTGCCTGTCAAAGGCTCCATATAGCACTCCAGTTTTCTTTATGAAGAAGAAGGATAGGTCCCTGCAGTTAGTAGTGTATTTCTGGGCACTAATCAGACTAGACATCTACCCAATTCCTCTTATAAATGAGCTGTTAGATTGACTGAAGGCTGCTCAGATGTTCACAACATTGAATGTGAGGTGAAGATATTATGATGTGTAGATTTGAGAGGACAATGAATAGAAGACTTTGTTTCAAATGTGCTATGGTCAGTTTGAGTTCTTGGTCATGCAGTTTAGCCTGCAAAATGCACTAGCAGCATTCCAGAGGATAGTAAACAAGTTGTTTCATGATCTTGTCAACATGTATATGGTGCTGTACTTGGACAATATCATCATTTTCTCTAAGGACCCAACGCAGCATGATATGCATGTGCAAGAGGTGTTATAGTAGCTTTGGGAGACAGACTTGTTTTTAAAGCCTGAGAAATGCAGGTTTTGTATAATGGAGGTAGATTATCTGGACTGAGGATCATACCTAGGTATGTGGGCATGGACCTAGTCAAGGTTTTGGGGGTTATAGACTGGCTAACACCTAGTAGTGCGTGACAAGTCAACCAGTTCTTAGGCTTTTATAACTTTTATTGCCAGTTTGTGGAGGACTATACCACAATTGCATGCCCACTAGAACAATTGAAGAGGAAGGATGTACTGTGGTGGTGAGGGCCTGAGAAGGAGGCAGTATTTAGGGGGCTGAAGGAGGCATTTGCTCAAGCACCAGTGCTGGTTATGCCTAATATGAAGGCGGCCTTTTGCATAGAGATGAATGCATCAGATTTTACATTGGGCATAGTCTTTTTGTAGAAGGGGCAGGATAAGGAGTAGCAACTGGTTGCATTTGTTTTGAAAGCCTTACAGCCTACAGAGTGAAATTACAATGTTTATAATAAGGAACTACTTTTAGTAGTACATGCATTGGAGGTTTGGTAGCTATATTTGGAGGACAACCCATTTTCAGTGGAGGTTTTCTTGGACTATTGGAATCTCAAGTATTTCATGATGGCATGGGATCTTAACAGGCAGCAGGCCCAGTGGAGCTTGTTACTCAACTAGTTTGTTTTTGTTATTCAGCATTGCCTGAGATAACCTAGTGTGAGACTAGATGGGTTGTTGCGATGCCCTGACTATGAGGTTGGTCAGGACAGCCATGACAATAAGGAGTAGATAGTGCTGACAGACAAGATGATGACAAAATGTAGGATGGTGCTGATGGGGGAGAGGTGTGCGGTATTGGAGATGACATGGAGGGTGGTGGTAGTACAGCAGATTATGGCTGATGATGATATTTTGGAGGCAATTTGAGTGGCATCACCTAACAACTCTAAACTTATAGCTATCTGACAACTAGAGGACATGCCAGTGCTAGTCAAGTCAAAGCTAAAGAAGTTTTCAGTAGAGGAGGTTTGGTCAGATTCTAGGGCTTGATCTACATACTGAATGACAACAAGATCAAATGCACAATTTTGCAGCTCTATCACAATTTGATTCCAGCTGGCTACTCTGGCCAGGCAAACACATTAGCATTGATTGCATATAACTATTATTGACCACAGATGTTGGAGTTTGTGAGATAGTATGTGGAGGGCTGCAAGGTGTGCTAGAGAATCAAGCCTAGGCATTAGAGGTCACATGGACCTCTCCAACCACTAGAGGTTCTTAAAGGCCTATAGCAGCACATTTCAACTGACTATATTGGCCTATTACCAGTGTTGCGGGAGTACAATGCAATCCAAGTAGTGTGTGATAAGTCAACCAAGCATGCACACTTCTTGGGGGCTAAGTCAACCAAGCATGCACACTTCTTGGGGGCTCACTCAATGGACAACACAGCAATGATGTGGAGCCTCAATTTGTGGTACATTATGTGAGGAGAATATGAGAGAGGCTGGGGATTAGATAGACACTATCAATGGTGCACTACCTACAGACAGATGGGCAGACAGAGTGGACAACTCAGGAGTTGGAGGTGTACCTGCATGCCTTTGTTAATTACTATCAGGATGACTAGGTAGACTGGCTACTATTTGCTAAATTTGTGTTTAATAATTGCATGAATATGGCAACAGGGATGTCTCCCTTCTACACTGAGTACACATACAACCCAATGTTTTCAGTAGACCCAGTCAACTCGTAGTCAGTGCTAAAGGTGGATGAGCAGTTGGATCAAATATAGGAGGTGCAACAGGAACTCAAAGGGTTGTTGGAACTCATAGTGGAAAGGATGAAGAGGTTTCATAATGCATAGGTAGATGAGGTGCTGGACTATGTTATGGGTGATTGTGTATACCTCAAGCAAGCAGACCTGAGGTCTGATAGACCCAGTCACAAGTTGGACTATTGACGTTTTAGGCTCTTCAAGGTTTTGCAGAAGGTGTTGAGGATAGCATATTTGTTTGGAGCTACTGGAGGGTTGGTCAATTCATGACGTTTTCCATGTCTTGTGTCTGGTGCTAGCATGAGAGGATACAATATTGGGCCATTGGCAGGACACACTACTACCAGTGCAACTAGAGACAGGGGAGGAGGTAGAGATAGAATGCATATTGAGGGAGCAACAAACAAGAGAGAGGGTGACAAAGTTCCTAGTGAGATGAAAAGGATATGATGACTGCAAGGATGAGTGGCTGAAGAAGTACAATATACTGCATATATTGAAAGCAATATAGGAGTTCAGGGAGAATGAGAGGTTGCACAGGAAATGATAGAGATGACGGGGGAGGCATGCAGATGATTGAAGCACTCGGGGTTCATTCTTTTTTTTTTCCCTTCCTTCCTCCACCTTGCTTTTGCCTTACAAGTCAGAGGCAAGTGTCATGTTATACATAACCAAATCCAGATACAGTAGTTGGTACATACAAGTTTCTTTCTCAGTTTGATTCATTCTTGTTTAGGTATGTCATGTTGTCAGCGTGTCATACACTACAAATACAATATATTTAGACCCATTGTTGTGCCATGTTGTAGAGTACTAGCCTTATCCTAACACCAAAGATTTCCTGATCAGAAGAGGGAGTGATACTACCCATGCACAAATTGACTCTATCTTTAGGGTGCAGTGCAAATATCCTCTCAGGGCACAAGAAAGACCAATCTCTAGCAAGCATATTGGCTGTACTGATGACAGCACAACACTTAGCTGAAGTGATGTTGGAAGAGATGCCAACGCCCCATGTTGTCCCAACACCTGACTTAGAAGGTATAGGAGTGTCACAAACAGACATCTTGAGGAAAGTGACATATTTTGTACATGCAGACATCTTGTTGTTGATGACCTGCCCCATTGCCTCCCCAATCTTGAGCTCAAACCCAAGGTCTAAGTGCAAAGCATTAATGAGTGCAAGGATGGGGACATGCTCATCACCATGGATAGTCCACACAGTGCTGTCTACTATAAGCTTGCTCTCAAAGCACAAGATACTGGATCTATCTTTGGAAGGCATGAGTGTCAAATTGTCATTGGAGTAGTTGAAGATTGGAGAGGACAGCTTGCACAAGGTGGGAAATAGGGGCAAAAAGCTAAACATCTTGAGGAAAAGCCTTCTAAGAGGCTGCAAACCTAAATTATATGTCTGCTAAAATGTCAATGTGATAAGATTTGCAGTCATTTCTTTCCTAGTATGTTTACTTTTGTCCTGAACAACTTGATAGAACAATACCTATGTGCTACAGGAGGTCCAGCTGCATTGTCTACTTAATCATGTACACAGTCCCCGCTTTGCCACTCTGGCTACTGACTCTGATCAGGTTCTTGTAGCCATATCCAAGGTCCTTGAGGTCAAGAGGGATGTATAGCATAGCCTAGTTCTTTGTTCCTTCCCCTGTGCTGTCTACTTCCAACCAGCGCTTGTCCTGGACATCAAGGCCCTTCTTAATTGCATCCTGATAAGTGTCAGTAAATGCAGTGAAGACAAGTTATCCTGCACATGGATAACAGGCTGTAATTTGTATTTTGTTGCATCTGCAAATAAGAGCAACTATATTGGACAAGGTAGAAAAGTTGAGGCCAGGGGAAATGCTTTGTGAGTACAAGTTTAGAGCCAGTGTAATAAGGTCCACATTTCTAGTCTGTTTGCCATTGCCAAGAAGACATCCTTCAATACAGTTGCCACCCACAAGAATACCAAGTTCAGCTGCCGCAATGGCAGTACCTATGCCACATAACCTGATAATAGGCATCTTACTGCAGATGCACTTTATCATATCAAAGCACTGCTGATGCAGGGGTTGCCACTAAAATGGCAACCCATTCTGCATTATGGCCATCAATGGTCCAGTGTAAGTCAATATATCAGATAAGAAGTTGCTCATCTAATTTACCAGTCCTACAAACCATTGAATATCATTCTAGGAATACACCATTTCTGGATCCTATTCAACTTTGCCATATCAGGGTGTATACTCTGATCATCTATGATATAGCCAAGGCACTCTACATGCTTGGCATACAATTCATACTTTTTCTATTTGAGATATAGCTTATTCTGGCATAGTCTTTCAAAGACTACTCCTAAATGCTTCTCATAGTCCTTAATGAAATCTGAATAGATGAATATATTGTCTAAGTAAACATGCATCCAACAACCAATGATGTCCCAGAATATGGATGTCATCAATTGCTGAAATATAGAGCATTGCAGTCTCTGATCTGCATAATATTACTGAAATATGTTCCAGTAATTGTCATGAATGCAGTTTTGAGTACGTCCAATAGCTATATCCTTACTTGCTCATATGTATCTGTAAGGTCAATCTTTGACCTTATGCATATCCACATCACATCTTTCCAAATGACTTCCTAGTCTAGCAAGGGCATCACATTCTTGACTGTATTGTCATTCTATTGGTATGCATCTAATTCTGTACACAGTGTGCCATTCTTTTTTGGGATACACAACAACAGTGCAGCTTGATCAGCTGCACATAGCTCCCACCACTTAGCCTGCACATAGTAATTAATTTTTGCTCTCAGCTGGTCCTGTAATGACCAAGGGCACCATGGCATAAAATATAAGTACTGTGATAAGCCCCAATTCACTCTGTTCACTGAAGTTGACGATTTTCAACGATGCACTAAAAATAGCACGCACCATCGCCCACCATCAATTCTAGGTCGTTCTACTCGCTTGAAGCTAGCGATCACGATGGCAATTTTCCCGCGGTCTAGCGACCCTTCGATTACATTTTTCTGACAGTTCTTCCGCCCACGTAACATGCTTGCAAAAAC
>JAGDQM010000047.1:0-23400 GCA_017580835.1 Termitomyces bulborhizus
ACCTCTGCTTGGCCTGGGCTTGAACATTGCGTTAATATGTGGTTTAGAGAGTCAGTCCTGCCATCATGGCTACATTTAGACCTCATCATGAGCTCTGCAGGCATATTGGGATGGTCCCAGTACGCACCCACCTTGTATGCATCATGGGTACACTTCCAGAGAAATACCCGAATCTGTCTGGAGAAATCTTTGTCATGAATGCTTCTCCATATTTGGTCGTTACCGGTCGTAACACCCCCTGCCCTCTTTAGGTTTCTTCTTATGCATCTAGTCATCTTCTCCGTTTTAGGGCAAGTCAGTATATTCTTAGATACTCTGATGAACTTGTAGGCAAGGGCCTGCATCATTTTTGACAACATAGCACCCATAATGTGGAGTTCCACTGGAATAGGGGGGAGGACCATAATTCCATCATCCTGCTTTGCCTCTTTAGCTAAGTGGTTAGCTCTTTGGTCCCCATCAGACTGTTGTTCTTTTGTCACGTCTACTATGCATACAGGTGCTGAGTGCATCCTGAGTCTGCTAACCAGAGTTCTCAATAAGCCTCCATCCTTCTTTCCAATATAGCCAGAATCCTCATATTCTGGCAGATTGGTCATCAGGAGGGTTAGTGTCTCCTCCGATCTCATATTGATAACCAAGGGGTTTAAAGTTCCATTCTTCATCGAAGCCAGAATGATGGATCCTATTGCTGTGATAGCCGGCATTGTCCAAACAGGTCTATATCTCGACTTTTTCTATGTCTACTTTACCAAGTATGTATCCCACTGTGGAAGAGGGGTCGGCTTCCTAGATAGAATAAAGGTGTCAACACTTCGACAGTGAATGTATTTTAAATAGTGAGTGAATGAAAAAGTCGTTCAATAATTTCCATCTTTTGTTGCTAAGTGTATGTGAAACAATTGATGCGATCATGAAGACAGATCAGATACTCTTTGCTGGCACAATAGTCATGTTCCTTTCTTTCCTACTCTCTACGTTAACGCCTTGTTGAGCAACAGTTCCCCAGCCTAGCGACTGCAGAAAGTCTAATACAGAAGTTTTTGAATCTGGCGACCCAAGAGAGTTTGTAATACAATAGCCAGCCAGCCAGAAAGAGAAGGTGCATCCAAGAATACTATTGGTCAAAGATCCACACAGACGAAGTCAGACAATAGAACCCAGACCCAGATGATCCCAAAACAATTCTAAGCAGTCAAATAGATGAGAGTGACTCAGAAGTAAATGAAACCTGAACTGGGGAAAACTGTTTTTCATTACTGTTTACTACTTGATTTTATACTCTTCCCAAGTCCCCTTCAGATCACTAATCCCTTGCCCATTCTGAGACTGTCTGCTGGTCCATTTCAAAATAAAAACCTTATTTTCCTATCTTCGTCATTTCCTTGTCATCCAACATTCCCTGATGTCACTCCCTCTCTCTTTTGTACTGTCCTTGCCTTCCCTTTCTTTCCCCATTCTTCCTTTGCCCATCTTCCCTCTCTCTTCAACCTTTTTTCTCCTTCATACCCTTGCATCTGTCAATTTTTCCCCATCTCTCTTCTGTTGTCCATTTCTTCTCGCATTCTGTTGACCAACCCCTCCCCTTCTTCTTAGTCCAAATTCTTCTTGTTCTATGAGTCCTCCTGCCGTCCCTACCACATCTCATTAATTCCTTTTCTATGCTCCACTCACAAACATGAAAAGGGTGCTCCAAGGGCAGAAATTCGAGCTTCCCGCTTAATGTACAAGAACATGTGTATAACTGCATGTAATATGACAAGGCCTGTAGACCAAAATCAAAATGTTAGAGACTTGTGGTCTTTTAGGAACTTATTCACCTCTCATGTCCCGTGTCACATGGGAACATGTAGACCTTTGAAGACAGGAAACATGTCAAGAGAGTACAAGTGATTCTAGTTAATCCATCAATATTTGACTCTTTTGGTTTGTCGCTGCCAATGGTATCTGCACATGCCAATCAGCACGCTGAAGCAACCATAAACAGCATCATGGGTACCCTGAAGGTATTCAAAGGCATCTAATCGCAACAATTTCTGAGG
This sequence comes from Termitomyces bulborhizus, assembly GCA_017580835.1. NCBI lineage: Eukaryota > Fungi > Basidiomycota > Agaricomycetes > Agaricales > Lyophyllaceae > Termitomyces > Termitomyces bulborhizus. Next base: position 2,043 of record JAGDQM010000047.1, read on the forward strand.
CCCCTGCTCACCCTTAAATCTCTCGCAAGTTGATTCCTTTTTTTTTTTTTGGAGTGGCGTTAACAGCAGGGAGACCAGTGCCATAGTCGCTTCCTCCCTGCCCACTATGCTGTCACCAGGGGTCTAAACCTGGCTGTACTAAACATCATACTAGTTCCATGAGGAAATGCTTTTCACACGCCATGTGGGACTTGGACTGGCTGGGTCTACTACCTTTCCCCTCGCCTACTCACCAGCCCGCTACCCACTAAAACCCCGTCTACAGGTACTGGACCTGCATTGTTGGACAAAACTTGTAATAATCCCGTCGTACCCCAGGTGCACATTACCATTTTGAGTGGGATTGCCTTTTTCCCGTACCTAGGGTTGCTCATTTTATAGTCGAGCATTGCTCTATCCTTGATGATTTTGTCCCACCTATTCTTGACCTCATCTGCACTAAATTGGGATACCTTCTCAGTGATTATGCGCTTGCATCTAAGTACCCATATCAGATATAAGGCCTCAACAGTCAGAATCCTGAAGAGTCTCGACATTCCTTTCTGATTTTTGCCTGAGGCAGCAGACAACTTAATGTGGGAGCACCCCAATGTATAACATAGTGATTGGCCTGGCTATGCAGTGCTAGATGCCTTCTCCCAGAGGCGGGTGGCACAGTGCCATATCAGCACCCCTTCTGGACTTTTGCAGTGGAATAGGATGTGTTCCATGGAGTCAACATCCCCATCCACTCTGCAATTCCTTCTCTCACGGAGAGAGTCTGACATTGACTCTTTATTCCAGTAGTCACCTACTTTGTATGCATTGTGCATCAGTTTCCATAGGAAAATTCTCTCCTTCCTATTGAAGTCCTTGCTCCTCAAGCCTTCCCAGATTTGAGACTCTTGTGGCTTGGATTTAAGGAGAGGTCCTAGGAAGGACTTTAGCTCAGCTAACCTACTAGCTGTTACCCTCCTTGCCGGGACCGGGGTCATCTCTCTTATCAACTTATAGGCCTTGGTGATGCAGCATAGACATCACGCAAGTAGAACTGCGAACAAAATATATATATTGATGATCACTGTACAACTGGGGTTAACTGGGGTTAATGAATCAGAGAATAATTCGAACCCCATGATGGAGGAGATGTTATATACTTCTATATCAAATGTAAGACATACATTAGTAATATATATGTTTTATAATGATGAAATAAGTTTCAGATATGATATTGGAACGTATGCATATAGTGACGCAATTATGACTATGAGATGGTGTGAATCTTGACTTGATGATCTCGGGTTAAGTGTCGTTTTCTTCAACACTCCCACTCAACACGAACCTGAACATTTACAATTCCAAGATTCTTTTGACACTTCTTGAATGCGTCGCGAGGCAAAGCTTTTGTAAAAATATCTGCGATCATATCTTTTGTAGACACATATTTGAGTTTGATGTGTCCTCGGTTGATTTGATCTCGTATGAAGTGATAGCGTATGTCGATATGTTTAGCACAAGAGTGTGATACTGGATTATTAGACAGGGCAATACTGCCTGCACTATCAGAATGAATGATCGTAGCCATAACTTGTGGGAAATCCAGTTTGGATAAGAGTGTGTGTAACCAAATAGCTTCTCAAGTAGCATTTGATGAAGCTATATATTTGGCCTTGACTGTTGAAGTAGCAACGACGGATTGTTTTTTGGACAACCACGTAACAGCACTTCCATTTTTATCAAAACACCACCCACTTACTGACTTCCTATCATGAACATTGCCTGCCCAGTTTGCGTCGCTCCATCCAATAAGATTGATCTCATCATTGAGATTTCTGCCAAGTTTAAGAGAATATTCTTTTGTTCCTTTTAAGTATCGAAGAATGCATTTGCAAGCAGCAAGGTGTGCGATTGATGGATTTGCCGAGAACTGAGCTGTGAGATTGACAGCAAATTGTATGTCGGGTCTCGTTTGTGTTGCATAAAGTAAGGAGCCGACTAGTGATAAATATTTGATTCCTTTTGCATAACGCATATATTCCTCTTTTTTGTCAGGATTTTCAGGGAGTGATACTGATGTTAGGTTATGACTTGTAGTTATAGGCATAGACACAGGGGTGCAAGAAGACATTTGAAAATGGTCGAGAATAGATTTGATATAGGATTGTTGATTAAGATAAATGAGTCATTTGGGATGATCACGATGGACTTTGATGCCTAATATATATTGAATTTCTCCCAAATTGGTTATGTCAAATTCATTATCAAGATCCTTTTTAAATGATATGACCTTGTATAAGTCTTTTCCCATGATAGTCATGTCGTCCACATAGACGAGTACGATCAGAATTATTTTGTTGTTATTCTTGAGAATATATAGACAATCATCCGATTGAGTTTATTTGAAACCAAGTCTGACGAGAGTATCGTGAAGTCTTTGTTTCCACTTCCTACCGGCCTGCTTCAATCTGAAAATAGCTTTGAGCAGTTTCCAGTATTTCTTCTTGCCAATACCATCAGGAGCACGCATATAGATTTCTTTGTCTAGATTCCCTTCTAGATAAGCTCCAATTACGTCGATTTGATGAATTTCAAGATCATGTATGGCAGCAAGCATGAGAAATATTCATAATGTGTTGAATTTTGCCACGGAAGAAAAAGTCTCATCATAATTGACACCAGGGATTTGAGAGAATCCTTGAGCAACGATATGAGCTTTGAATTTTGAATGTTTTCCATTTTCATCAAGCTTTTCTTTTAATACAACCTTGCTCCCAATTGCCTTCTTTCCTTCAGGTAAAATATCAATTTCTTTGAAAACCCTTTTGCTGACTAATTGTTTGTATTTGGATTCAATGGCGCACTTCCATTCATCTGCATGGGCTGTGTTCAGAACTTCGTTCATAGAGGGACCATTGATAGTCACAAACGCAGTATGAAAGGCAGAGTTGGAAGGTTTGTAATCTTGAAATCTTCCAGGCATATGACATTCACATTTAGAAGGTTCTCGACAAGGTAAATCCTCCCACTTCTTGTTTTTCCTAGGAGCTGAAGGTATCTCGACCGAGGAAACAATAGGAGGAGTTATCGAGCGTGACGGGGTAGGATATTGAAGATCCCCTACAGCTGCTTCTTCAAATGATGATTCTCAAGGATCATCAGATTCCAGAAGAGAAGTTGCAATTTCTTTTTCAGAGCTCGAGGAAATTGATATTCTTCGTGGTTCATCTGACTCCGGGTAGATCGCTGTATCAATCAGATTATCGATTTCTTCAGGACTCGATTCATTCAATTCGACCTGTGCCAATTCACTAGGAGTCAAATCCTCGTGAAATTGTACATCTCTAGAAGCAATGAGCTTTCCGTTTTCTAAATCCTTGAGTCGGTACCCTTTAGTTTCATCTGCCCACCATCCTAACATTCTTACACGTACAGCTTGCAATTCAAGTTTCCCATGACGTACTTCCTTCGGAACATGTGCCCATCCCAAGGAACCAAAGATCTGCAGATGGGAAACATCGGGTTTACAATTCAAATCAGACATTTCAGTATAAGGAATTTGTCCTTGGAGAGCTGAGGTGGGAGTTATGGTGCAAATGTAAACAGCATACATGAATGCTTCTCCCCAATAGTGAGTGTTCATTCTTGCACTATGAAGCATGCTGCAAGTCATTTCCATTAGTATTGCTATCGTTCTTTCAGCAATGCCATTTTGTTGAGGACGATACGGGTTAGTCGTTTTGTGCTTTATCCCATTGAGCAAACAGAATTTATTCATTAATTTGTTAATGAATTCGTTTCCATTGTTGGTTCATATGATTTTTATAAGCCGTCCTGCTTGGCGTTCAAATTGTGCCATGATGTCTCTTGTGTTATCTCCTGCCTCATTTTTATGTTTGAGGAGCCTAGCCTTAGGATATCGTTTGCTAGCTTCAACAGCTACGAGTGTGTAATTGTAACCATCCCACGTTGAAACTGACATGGGGCCAATTAAATCAATAACAAGAAGTTCATTCATAGCATATATGGTTTTGCTGGATTTGGGGAGCAGTGGGCGAGTCAATTTTCCCTGGGCACAACCACTACAAAGTTGATCAAATTCATGAGGTAGTCTGATTTCAAGTCCGGTGACTAATTTTTGATCCATCATAGATTTTATAGTTCGAGGGCTTATATAGCCTAATCGTTGGTGCCACAGATGCATGGTGGATTCGCTCGCAATAAAGGTGACTTGATTTTTGGTCAGACTTGTTTTCAGGGACTTTATTCGGTAAGGTGTTCCCTGAGTACCAATTAAGTTAGCCTAAAGGAAATCTTTCCCTTCCCAGGCTAAGCAAATACCAAAGGTAATTCCTTTGATAGTAGCACCCACTCGTTGTAGGAGTCCCAGACTGATTAGATTAGCCCCTAAATCAGGAATGTGAAGGACATTGTGAAGACATATGTCGTTAACTCCATCAGGTATGTTGGTTCTAAACTTGATAGAACCAATGCCCGCAACAGCGATTTTGTTGAATCCACCAACAAATATATGTTGGTTTTCAATGTTGTAGTACTGATAGAAATATGATCGATCCGAAATCATGTGGCAAGATGCAGCGCTGTCCAGAAGTAGACCAGTAGGCATTCCATCATTGGTAGCCATTAGTACCTTTCCTATTTCACGGCTTTGAATTTCAGGAGCGATTATTGATAAATTTGCACTCCCAATGTCCTTTGTTACTCTTGGTTCCGGACATTCTGGGCTCCAATGACCTTTTTCACCGCAATTGTGACATATATCCTTGGGCTTTGGAACTTGTTTGATTTTTATCCTTCTCTTTGCAATTTTCTGATTGAAATTGCTCCCACTAGAATCGCAATCTTCTTTACTAAAAAGAGCCAGCGGTTTGGAGGAAATAGCATTTTCATGGGTGATTTGTTTGTAAACGGACATTAATTTGGCTGAAACCTCATTGATGGTAAGCTTTGTTCCGTGTCAAAGTAAGTCAGATTTGACAACTTCCCAAGCAGGAGTACTAGGCAGTGATAGAAGGATTGTATTGATGATCGTTATATCATCGGGTACATGTCCAACTTCAATGAAGCGTCGACAGATATTGAGATAAAATCCAATATGGTCAGACAATGATGAATTCCCGTCCCATTGTTTAGTGTGAAGTTGTCAATAATAGAAATGTATATTTGCTCCGCTTTGTAAGTCAACGTAGTCCTTCTTCAACTGATCCCACATCAGTTTGGACGTTTTCAATGATATAATCGATTTGCGTTGAGTATATTCGATAGCGTTGTGAATAAGGCCCATAGCGGCATCATCTTTATTCAACCAACGTTCGAATTTTTTGTTAGTGAGGTCCTAAGCCTTGTATTCCTTGGATTGGAATATACCAATGAGTTCCCGATCTTCCTTTTTAATAAATGATGAAGTTGTCTCAGAAGATGATGAGGTTTCCACTGCAAGTTCTGGAAACACCGAAGGAGGAACAGGCAGACATAGTTCCCGACCGGATACAACACCCCAGAGGGATTTAGCTTGTAATGCGGCCTTCATGTTGTTGGACCATACATGATAGTTCGTTCCGTTGAACTTCGTGAACTGTAAGGTTTCCGAAGTCTCGTAGGCACCGGGGCCCATAACCTGACGCAGCAAAGACATCACGCAAGTAGAATCGCGAACGAAATATATATATTGATGATCACTGTACAACTGGGGTTAACGAATCAGAGAATAATAAGTTATAAGTACATGAGCAGAAATCACAAATAAGTGAGCACACCTGGGGTTAACAAATCAGAGAATAATTCAAACCCCATGATAGAAGAGACGTTATATACTCCTATTTTGAATGTAAGACATACGTTAGTAATATATATGTTTTATAATGATGAAATAAGTTTCACAAATGATGTTGGAATGTACGCATATAGTGACGCAATTATGACTATGAGATGATGTGAATCTCGACTTGACGATGATGATTTTGGGTTAAGTGTCATTTTCTTCAACAATCTTTGGTCACCTCGTCATTGTATCTTACCTTGGCTAGGTCTTCACCATACAGTTGTGATGATTCAAGTGACTCAAGAGTCGGAACTGTCAGATGGAGGCGCGTTGACCTTTTCCGGTAGTGATCACCACAGGCATAGAAAGACGCGTAGTAAGAAACAAAAGAAACACAAAAAGACCAAACACCACAGGAAGTTGAGGTCTTGCAAGTGTAGCAAGCGCCGTAAGACAATAATTAAGCCTACGCCACCAACTAAGTATGATGGTCAAGTGGAATACTGAGCATTCCAAAAATTCTTTACTCATGATACTGCCTACATAAAGTATGGCTATGTGGAGATGCAACGACAAATCATGGTACTCTCCGAGTTCTTGACCAGAAAGTTGTCATTCTATACACGTTATGTCTTGCTGGCACCTACAATCACTGGAGTTCTTCACCAGATTGTTCAACTATCACTTTCCAATTGGCTATTGGAACCGACAGCAGGTTTGGCTGGACCGACTAGAGCAGGGAAGCAAATCAGTGAAAGATTATGTAGCAGACTTGGACAAGCTGTTTACAGAGCTTTTGGAAAGGTAATGTCTGCATGTGTTTGGAGTGATTCAAAAAGTCCGACAATCAGAATAATTAGAAAAATTGAAGTCCTCATTCATCTTGTAAAAACTCGTCCTACACATTCATTTCACAATTCAAAAGGACATAACTATGGAGAAACTACCTTCCTCAAGCCCACTTTCTTTTTCAAAACAATATAAACAATCTTAAAGAACTTGTTCGGGCTGATGACAAAGACAACAAATATGGCTTAAAAACCTATCAGTCCAACAACCTGAGATGCATCCTAAGTAACTCAGAGTATCTCTCACCATCAAGAGGTGGAAAATGAGAGTGAAACTTAACTCAAATTACATGATAAGTACCATAGTAGCACAGCCTAAAACATGATCAATGCATAATCCCCAAAGAAAGCTTGTGAATGCAGAATCAAGACTGCAGAGTTGGTGTCGCTCATGTCATGAAAAAATTGATGAAGCATCTGATGACAGCAAACATGTTTTAGCCACTTGGATGCCTCCTGGCCAACCCTTGAAGCCTTATGAGCCTATGGAACATGTTTTGAGCCTTTTGGGCCACAGTTTAGATAGAAGTTGTCATGCATACAGTGTGCCACAACCAACTCCAAGAGCCCTCACATGATACATAGAATATTTTCACTGTTCCTGGGACCGTCGTCTTTCAGTAGTCTACAGGCTACTGAACCTGACAGTCTCAGGCACTCTAAGTGATCTCGTGTGATCTCAAGTATAGGCTACTCTCAATCTTTGTTGTTGCCAGTCTGCTCCCGCTGTGCGTTACTTGCTGCAACAGGTTATGGGCCCCGGCCCACAGACTTACACACAGAAGATTGAAAATTTGTTTGCTCCGTTCTTGAACATCGAAGCACTCTCGGTTACTCTAAAGTCATTACCATTCTTCACCCATTACCAAACCCCCAACCGCCATCACTCTCGGCATCAGCAATGGCCAATGTCACAAGTACTTCTCAATTGCCAATGTCTAAGCTTGGCACAATAAAGTATACTGAGTGGGAAAAGTCAACGTTTGGGCATTTAATGTCAGTAGGAGGGGCTCGCATAGTCACCGGTGAAGAATCGCCTCCGCCTGTTGATCTGGACAACCCTTTGTCATCCCACCTCCTCCAGTCCTACCAGCTCCGTAGCAACTGCGCCGCCAGCAAAATTTATCAGTGGCTCAATGAAGGAAACAAGATACACAGAGATGTGATCCGTGACAAGCCGGCTGCCATGTGGGCAAAACTGCAAGAAGTCCACTCAAAGTCAGCCCCAAACACTTGTTCAACTCCCTCAGTGACCTTTTCAGTATTTGTAAGCGTGACAATGAGACTCTTACTCAGCTCTGCACATGTGTGGAGGGTGCCATGCAATGCATCTGCACCCTTTGACCCCCACCTACTGTCAACCCAGATGGAACAAAATTGCCTGCGTATACCCTCAAGATTCTTGACAACAAGCTGTCCATCATGGCAATGCTCTGTGCACTGCCCTGCAAAGAATACAGCTCCTTCATCTCATCAGTCCTGATGCTGAACATGCTCAGCAAGGACACTGTACTTGAGGCATTGAGCACAGAGGAAGTCCAACACCGTGCTGCTGAGGATAAAGCACAGGCAGCAGCTGCTATCGCTGCCACTGCTCGTACCATCACTTACTATTTGTGCAATGGACCCCACAAAGTTCAGGACTGCCCAAACCTCCAGATGGCCCAAACAAAAGTCAAGAAGGACAATAGCAGATCTAGGTTGAAGAAACACAATAGAAAGCGTGGAGCACATAATGGAGGAGCAAAAGCTGACACTGCCAAAGCCATCAACAACTCAAAAGTGGAAGACAGATGCAATGGTCCTGCTGTCAAGGCTGATGCTGTTTGTCAATCCCCTTCCTCTCCTCCTTCCCCATCTGAGGGAGAGACTCTGGATGATGTTATCATCACAAATGTCCTGTTTGTACCTGATCTAGCTAACAATCTACTATCCATCACCACTCTTTCTGTGCATTGCAGATTCACTGTAAGCTTTTGGGGATGCAGAGTGCTCTTCACCATCTATGACAAACTAATGTTCTCTGCCACAATTGACAAGACCCTTACATCCTATCTTGATGGCAAAACCCTCATTTTGTTGCCCACTCATACTGCAAATGCAATCTCTATAAATCCAACATCGTCCTCCAGAGTCAACAGGTCCCTACTACATCAAAGACTTTGCCACGTTGGTGTAGACCAACTAGAGCAGCTCATCAAGGAAGGACTTACAGAGGACCTGAAAGTCTCACCTGGCTCCCCAGTTCCTCACATCTGCAAACCCTGCATGGAAGGGAAGCAACATTGGGCCCCCTTCCCACATGTAGCTGATAGGGTGACAGAAGTCTTAGGGCAGATATTTAGCAATATGCATGGACCCATGCGGGTGAGAGGACACCAAACAAATTGTTTATGGTGGGGAACATTTATCAATGATTCCACACAATGGATGGAGGTGTTTGACATGTATCGGAAGAGTGACACTTTTGATGCTTTCTAGATCTTCAAAGCACAAGTGGAGTGCCAAACTGGGAAGAAAATCAAGTGTCTCCATCACAACAAAGGTGGGGAGTATATGTCTAAAGCCTTCCTAAAGTTTTGCAAGAAAGAGGGCATTCATCTGGAGTTCACTAACACTGCCACACCCCAGCAGAATGGGGTTGCTGAGTGTCTGAACAGAACTATAGAAGAGGCAATCACTTCCATGTTAATGGAAGCTGACTTCTCTGAAAGCTTCTGAATACACACTCTCAGTACCTACTGACACATCCACAATTGCTGTCCCACCTCTGCCCTACCATGCAGCATAACTCCATTCAAAGCATACAAGAAGAGGAAACATTGGCCACCTGCAAGTATTTGGCTGCGCTGCATATGTCCTCATCAGACACAACAAGAGAAAGGGGTTGCAAGGGCACACATTGTCAGGCATCTTCATTGGTTATCCTGACCAACATGTTGGTTGGAAGATATACATCCTCAGCATGGAGAAAATTGTAGTGTCCTGCAATGTTATCTTTGATGAAACTCGCTTCCCAGGCCTCTCCCTATCCAACATGCCACCTCCACCACCAGTAAGTGCCTTTGATGACCTTGAACCAATTGAGCCATACAACTTTGATGAGGTGGTACTTGTACTGCTGCCTGCTTATACCCTTGAACCTCAACTTGCTGTGAAAGACAATCTCAGTCTTGAAGTTGATGACAGGGGATCCCTTGCACCAATCAACAATGACAATCTGGTGGGAGCAAATCCAGATCCCCCAAGGGATCAATTGCCAGAATTGCTCCCCCTCCACCCACATGGGTGCCCTGCCAGCCAAAACCCCTGCCCCCACTGCACAAGCCTAGTCAATGCCTATGGGTGCCTGCCTGCAACCCAAATGCTGGGTACTACAATGCAGTGCAGCACCAGGATAACCATGAGTCACCATTGGTTCATGACCCGCCGCCCCCATGACCCCCTTCACCATATCTCAAAGTACCCCCGGAGCAGCCTCTATAGAACATCAATGTTGGGGACATTGATGCCCATGGAGAGCAAGAGGTAGACCTTGCCCTGAATGTACTTTCAGACAAGGCCCTGCTTCTAGCTGGTCATGCTTTTGTCAAGAATAGAGTTGATTTTTTGGGACATTGGCACTTTGTGTGCTAACATGGTAGGGGCATACAAGGTCAGCACTCATAACACAAACCCATGGTCATATAAGGAGGTGATGGCAAGCAAAAACATGGCAGAGTGGCACAAAGCAATATGCAAGGAGATGAACATAATGAAGAACAATGGGACCTGGCAGGCTGTTTACCCCACACATCATCTTCCCGCCATGTGGAAGTCTATGTGATCACTATCGAGTCTCCTAAGTCTCAGATGTGCTGCCTGTAGAACAGAAGGCCATTAGCTTGCAATGGGTTTTTAAGGTGAAGCACCTTCCCAATGGAGCTGTTGAACACTTTGAAGCACACCTCATGGCACAAGGTTTCAGCCAGCATCTGGGTATCAATTTTGATGAGATCTTTGCACCAACAGCTTGGTGGGCAGCTATCTGCACTATTCTTGCCCTGGTGGCACTGGAAGATATGCACCTTGAATCAGTCAACATCTCATCCACTTTCCTACATGGAGTCATTGATGCTGAGCTGTATATGAAGTTCCCTGAGGATTTTAGTGAGGAGGTCCCACCCAATGTGGAGTGCAAGCCAGGGGATGGAGAGGCATGTGCTAAGCTTTAGAAGGGGATATACAGCCTGAAACAGGGTTCCAACTTATAGAACAGACGGATGCACAAGGTTTTTCTCAAGCTGGGATTTGTTTGCATCACATCTGACTCCTGTGTATATGTGTATCTTTGAGACAGTGTATGGATCATCATCCTGATCCACGTCAATGACATGACCCTTGCCTCAAAGTCCAGACCTGCTATCCTCAAGGTGATCTCAGAACTGCAGCAATACTTCAAGTTGCGCCATCTGGGCCCCACCACTGGGTTGCTCAGCCTCATCGTCACTTGTGGTAGGCCTAACTGTAAGCTCTGGATTGACCAGAGGGCCTACACCATTGAAGTTCTCTCTTGGTTCAACATGCTAGACTGCAAAGCAGTTGCAACACCTCTCAAGCCTGGGATCCACCTGTCCAAGGCCAGTTTGCCCTCAACCCCCAAGGAAATCAAGGAAATGCACAGTGTTCCCTACATTCAAGCCACTGGCATGCTGCTCTATCTTGCAATGTGCACTTGGCCTTACATTGCACATGCTGCCAGTGTACTATGTTGTTTCAATTCCTGTCCTGGACCCCAGCATTAGAAAGCTGTCAAGCATCTCATGCAATACATTTGGGGTACACTGGACTACAGAATCAAATACTCCGTGGATGCCGTCTCATCACTACCCTCCCCCTTCTTGGCTTTCACCAATGCTGACCACAAAGGAAACCCCAACAATGGGCGCTCAACTACAGGCTCCATACTTATAGTTTCTGGTAGGCCAGTAAGTTGGATGTCAAAGCTGCAATCCATTGTGGCACTGTCCACCACAGAGGCTGAGTTTGTTGCCACAAGCAAGACAGGCCAAGAATTGTGCTGGCTGAGGAATTTCCTTGCCAACATTGGTGTGCCATAGTCTGTTCCCCTGATCCTCAACATAGACAACCAGTTGGCAATCTCAGTCAACAGCTGGAGCACATGGGCCGCCTGAAACATCTTGACCGACACTGGTTCTGGCTATGCCAGGCCATCTGCAATGGCAAAATCAAACTGGTCTATGTTCCCTCCTTGGACATGGTGGCCAATTCACTTACTAAAATGCTGGCTCATGATGTTGTCAACAAACTGTGCAGGAAGATGGGCTTGGTTGGGGAGTTTTCAAGAAGTGACCTTTAGTGACGTTGTGGGCACCCCATCAGGTGGGAGTGTTGAGATATTGGTGTGCCACAACCAACTCCAAGAGCCCTCACATGATAGATAGAATATTTTTGCTGTTCCTGGGACTGTCATCTTTCACTAGTCTACAGGCTACTGAACCCAACAGTCTCAGGCACTCTAAGTGATCTCGTGTGATCTCAAGTATAGGCTACTCTCAATCTTTGTTGTTGCCAGTCTGCTCCTGCTGTGGATTACTTGCTGCAACATACAGTGACTAACACCACTCCAGGATTTCCTTCTATATGGAACCAGAGTAAGCCAGGGCCCCAGTCAGCAAGGTATTCAAAATCCAGCCAGCTAAGGCCAAGACATCAGGATAACACCTCCATGTCTAAGACTCCCCTTAACAAGAAGGAGGAAGATGAGCTGTAAGCTGCAAATAAGTGCTTCAGATGTAAGGAGGAAGGGCATATTTCCTACAACTGCCCTTGTGCTCACATGGATAAGTCATCCTCTGTGGTTGGGTCAAAGGGGGTGGAGACTTTGTGGTGGGATGACATAGAAAATACTGTGTAATTATCTGTGGGAGCACTAACTCTTTGGAATCTCATGAATTCAGATGATGAGATGATTGATGGAGAAAGGCCACCTAGCCTGCAGACTGTGTTCGCAGAATATTTAGGTGAATGGAGTAATGAAAATGATATCCCAGACCTTCAGCCAGTCACTAACTCTTTTATTGACTCTGTGGAGAAGTCAAGTAGTGAGCATGCCACACCCACCAGTGATTGGGTGGCAGAGGTTGTTGGTTGAGCTAGGGGTCATGAGCCTATAATCCACTGACTGCCTGCCTGCTGACCAACAGCAATGGCAACTCAGATTGCAAAGATGGTAGCTCAACCAGACCATCTTGGCAGAGGTGCTCAAGTTTTGATGACATGGCTTATGCTGGGAGGTGCCCACTTAGTGGCTGTTCTGAGCAAGTTTACTCAGCATTAGCAGTTCTGATAGACCAGTAAATCTACCCTTGCCATACAAAGTGGTGATGACCAGCTTGAGCTGCTAGAAGCAAGTGAGGGGGTCAGGGCACATAGACTTTGCTCCTGACTACAAACTTATGTATATGCTCAAAAACATACAGCCCTATCCTGGTATCCTGGTAACCCTTTAGATGTGCTGCAGTTGCATGGGTAACAATCTTGCACATACCATATGATTCTGCAGACAATTCTGATGGCCCTGCAGAGCTAGGCCTAGAAACATTGATTGTATAGGCTGCACTCTCTCTAGCTCCTGATGGTAGTGGTGGCAGGTCATCCTCTAGCTGCTGCCACAAGCCATGCTGGTTGTGATTCATGCTAATGAAATAATATAGTCCATTTTCTAGTGGCAGTCCATTTGCCCAGCTTTCCTCACCTTGTTTTACTAACAACCAATAACAATTTTCAGCATTGATCTCCTGCTAGGAGGACACTGCAGGAGGCTCACTTAAAGCGAGCTAGCCATGCTTGTTGATCTCTCAGAACCAGTCAAGGGAAATGGTAGGACAGAAGAAGTGATGCTCAAGATATACTATACCATATGTATATGTATGATCCACCCAGGAAGGTGAGATTTGGTTCTGCAAGAGATCATATCATATGATGCACTGAATGTAGTAAAGTTTTGTCCCTCATGATTGGGAGCATGTGCCTTATAACATACTGTACAGATATTGGGACACTTTTTTGAGCATGTCTAGTTTTAGCTAGTTCTTTGTATGCCCTCCATTTGCCTTTATAACTGCTTGAATCCTTCTAGGCATGCTTTCCATCAGTCTTTGGAATACTTCTGGTGGTATTCCATCCCACTCCTTTGCAACCCTCTCCCACAATTCATGCACACTATAAGGAGGTGTTTCATACTGCCTAAGCTGCTCCTTGAGGTACTCCCAGAGGTGTTCAATAGGGTTAAGATCAGGGAATGAGGCTGGAAACCAGAGGACATTAAAGTTATTGTCTTCAAACCACTTGTTGGCCCTCTTGGAGTTGTGTATGGAGTCATTGTCCTGTTAGTAGCAGGCATTCTCCTCAATCTCTAACTTCTCAAAGCTCTCCTTTGCTCCATCATCCAAAATTTCACAGTACTGCTCTACATTCACAATTCCCACCACCTACATGACAATAACAAATTGTTGGCTGGATGCTCTAACAGATCTAAGGCCATATAATCTGTTGTGTATCTACATCTGACAATGGTGCTTCCTATATACATCTGTTAGCTTAGATATCCTCTCAGGCTCCAGTGGAGATGTATCATACAGCACATTATATGCTCTGCTGAGCAGCTTCATTGGAGGCATATAAATGGTACACTGCATTCTCTGCTACAGCCATGTGCAATACACTCCATTGATGTTTCACTACATTGCAGCACTGTCATCATATAATACACTACAAAATGCCCTATGTCACAACATGACACATGATCCTGTTGTACCCTACCCCGGATATCAAAAAGATTGGAATTTAGGTGCAAACTTTAGTTCTAGGTGAAGTAGAATGAATATAGCTTGGAAGATGTATCTCGAGATACACATGCATTCTTCAGCTTAGTTGTTCAGCAGTTTGGATAGGGAGATGCCTACTTGCCGTTGTTTCCAGGCACAAAACTCAGGTGACCAAAGTATATGGTCTGACTCAGGAGAAGGTTGACATAGTAGAATTACCTTACAAGTTTCTTGTTGCTTGTACTTGACCAAACATAGCGCATTCGCAATGCAACAGCTCTTGTTCCCGAGACAACTATGACGGGACACAGTGAAATGCTTGCGTCTGATTACTACATGTTTCAAGGTACAAGAGACATGAAGGTGCAGTCAGGGGGACAGACAATTGAATTGTTGGAGTTCATCTGGACATAAGGAGGAGAACAGGCAGGTATGTCTGACCAGAGCTATCTTGTAGTTCGTTAGAAAGTTGAAAACTGTGGCAACATTGTCTTGTAAGGTCAAGTACATGGCTGTCTCCATACCAATGCAGGAATGCATTTGGCTCAGAGTACTCGTGAAGGCAGTTTAGACAGGACTTTACAGCAAAACAAAACTCATGACATTATTCTGCAATCGCAAGGTGGTCATTACACTTGCAGAGGATTCCATGGAACATGCCAGAGTCAAAACACTTTGACATCAAATTACGCTCCATTCGTGAATGCGCTTAAGCTGGCGAGATCACTATAAAATCCCTCAATACGGGGGACAACGTAGCCTACATGTTTACGGAACGTCGAACTCGACCTCAGTTCTTGTGACCACGACAAATACTAGGAGGAACGTGATGCGCCACATGCACCATGCGAGGGATCAAGCAGAGCTTGAATCATCTGTTCGTGGAAAGTAGGAGTGTTAGGATTTCGAGAGAACAATGATACCACGACTACCCTTGTACTCGAAGGCCGCCCTGACTCCTTTGTCCAACCTGATTATATATGCGGACACATCATACGACATACCCTCAGTTCTGTCATCATAGCAGAAATGAAGGAGGATTAGAGCATTGAAACCGATACTGTACACCCTACAATTGTATTGTACCATGACAGGCCTGTCTCTCGCCAGAGACAGGTTGAGGTACACAAATCAAATCACCGAAATAAGAAATCCTGTTATCAACTACCGAACACTGTACAGGCGTGGAAAGTTTTGAGTGTATACAATGAGGATGCGTCTAGACCCTCAGTGCGGGTGATACCAGAAGGCAATTACTTATATACGTAGACAAGATAAATAAATCATCAAGAGTATGTTTGTACATACCTTCAGTGAGTGGGAACTAGTGGCGCAAAAATTCCTGATGCTAGAACCAACCCATCACTTGTCAAGCAACATGTGTCAAAAAGTTCTTAAGAAATCCCAGTTGTAAGTGACGTTCATGATTAATCGACGAAGACTTCACTGATGTCTATAGTAATATTGATGTCCTAAGCAGCTCAAGGCCAACCTTCTGTCACTGGCGCAAGTAAGAAGTAAAAACACATTGCCTTGCCTGTACGCTTGTAGGCTTTTGAAAACTACATAATTGCGACTACATGAAAATTATTGATTATTGAAACAGTGTATCCTCAAGGTCCCGAAAATCCGTTTCTGGCCAAGCGTCAAACGATACGAAACCATCCACCAGGACATGATCTCGAAGCCAGCCGTAGCGTGGTATCGAAGAAAGAGGTTCTGTTGTGCCTAGCCTTATCCTTCCAAGTGGAAGACCGATAGCCTGGCGTCGTTCCACAATATCCGCGATTACATGATCATCATTTTCGTTCATTATCAGCGAAAGTGTGCGCAATTGTGGCCAGGGGATGGAGCCATCAATAAAATCGTCAGCCAGCAGGCGGAGAACGTCTGCCGTCTCTCTGTGATAGACGGAGAAAGAAGCAATAGTCGGAAATGTATAGAATAACTCCGTATATTCATCAATTGTCATATCTGGGTCAATCAACACAAGCTCGCGCAGCAGTGGAAATTTCATTGAACATGAAGGTGAAGCCATGAAGGGTTGGAGGTCATGTTGTTTGAGATTCTTCATGACGATAGACGTAAGGGAAGCCGCTATGATCCCCCGAAGTATCCCACTGTATATATCTCCACCGATACCGCTGATTCGGAGGCGGCGTAACGTCGGAATATCGATAGGGTTCCCGATTGCAAACGCTGTCCATGTCATTGAGTTGAAAAGATCTCCGTATAGAGATAAATTTTGCAATGCAGAAGATGAGATAATTAATTGCCGAAAAGTGGAATATAGAATGGGAGTGAATACTGTTTGGTCCAAGTGGAGTGTTGTGATGTTCTGGTGCTGTAGGCAGAAGAGCGCGAGAGCAAGCCCCCGTAACCGCACGAAGGAAAGGTAAGGTGTTTCTGTACCGAAGGGCCTTCTACCGCCAGGTGGGAACAGCCCCTCAACACTATGGATCGCAATGGATAGGTGTTTCAAAGCGGGCATAGCAACAGGGCTGAAACGCTGTACAACCAACTGCGCCGACGACTCTGAAGCACAGCTAATGACGAGCTGTCGATATCGATTTGAGTGAAGAAGTATCGTGTCAATTTGCGCGATCATGAGTGGGTTCATTGGCACGGAATAGCCAGGCTCAATGCGTACATCCAATAGGCATCCATTGGTCCTCACCAGATATGTCTCAAACTCTGCTCTAGAGACACGTGAGGATATGGTGATATCCGACCAAAGATGAGGTGTTCCGATAGCGATTTCGCGAAAGTACGAGCTGACATGGGTCGCGAGGACTTCGAATGATTTGTAGAGCGCAAAACGCGAGGTTGGGGTGCCGACTAGCTCGTTGTCTTCCAATTGTCGTTCCTGACCAAGTTTAAAGATCTTGGCCAGCAATTCTGAAGGAATTGAGTAGATGGGAGTGAGTTTGTTGGCGATTGTGCGTGACCTCAAGTCATAGGCTTCAATAGAATCCATGATCGTTAAAGAGTAGAGAACTTTTTTCAAAGATAACGACGAGTTATCTAGTTGGAAAGATCCGTTGAATGCGATAAGGCACTCGAGATACGTAGGACGTACGCCAAGTAGGTTGAAAACTGCCGGGGCCCAAGAGCTTCACAAATGCCGGGATTCGATCCAGATTTGCTTCTTTAGGGGTTCCATGCCGTAGAAGCTCACCTCAAGCCACTTGTATAACCTTAAAAATCGAATCCGCAGGCAGCGAGGGACGACCAAGGAACTGGGATCATAAACTGAGGGTAAGATGGCAATCGACTTCTCGGTCTGTGACAGCTTGACTGTATTTCCCATAGGCATCATTTCAGGACTGCGCAAGGAAACATTCTAGCAGGTTGAAAATGAAAAATTAGAATACCTAAACGTAATCGTCACCATGGTCAGCCTCGGTCCAATGTGGGAAAGAAGTGTGATGGAGGATATAGAAGTGTGATGGAGGGTATAGAAGTGTGATGAAGGATATAGAAGTGTGATGGAGGATATAAGATGACAGTTTCAATGTCATATGATAATAGGCAAGCCTCGACTTCTAGATAAAGTTTGCTCAGCCATCGATCTGTTCGAACAAACGCAGGAGATGGCAAATGGAAAGCACAATATCCTCTGATAGTAAATAATATTAGAAGATAAGGAATCCATTGTTTTTGTAATACTCAATACCAACGGGGCCGCAAGGACATGATTTGCATTTTATTTCATTCAGCAGGGGAGAGATCCCCTGTGCCAAAACGTGTCCTCGGCGTTGCGATGGAGATGTGTGTTGGAATTCCTCCTGGTAGCGACACGAATCTATCGGTGTGGCAAACACCTTGGTAAGCATGTAACAAGTACGAAATCCTCGGAGCGCGTAAACGGAACTGCATTTGTGTAGATCTCGATAAGCACGCAATAAGCATGAAATCCAGGTAAGTGTGTATTGGTGCGTATTTGTATGCAATTCGGTAAGGCAGCGCACCCTCATAATGTGTAGACGGAACTGAGGCTACGTTTGGCTAATAGAAAGTATATAAGTGTGTAGGACGAAGCAGATCAATGACCCCCGGGCTGTAGTGTCCTTATGTCGTGTTCGCGGTACCTCATTGTGATATAACACTCCTTGTCGCGCACACGACATCGTCCTCCTCGCGCATGGATGTACCAGTCAGGTAAATCCGAGCATGTGGCGCAGACGCAGGACTAGTGGTTCGGGGAGGTCCTTCGTGAATATGTCGGCAAAATTATCCCTCGTATTGACGTACTTGATGATTATCTCCCCCATCTTTTCCCGTTCTCAAATAAAGTGATATTTGGCATCACATCGTTATCGGTGTCCCCGTCAAGTCTCGTACGATCACTTTCATCAGGGGTCTCGACCATATACATTCTTATGCGGGTTCGTATGCCGCCATGTATTCCGCCTTGCATGACGACGTTGTGATTGTCTTTGACTGACCACAATACTGCGCCGGTGCCCGACAACCACGTATATCCGCTTGTACACATCCAGACAGCTAGCCCAGTTGGCATCTGCAAAGCCTCTCAGAATTACTGACGGTCCCCCAGTCCAAGTTTTAGTTATTTTGTCCCCTTCACGTATCTGAGCAGTCAAATGTCTGTGTTTCATGTAGTTATCAAAGAACTGCATCAGCTGTTGTACTACATATACAATGTCTGGTCATGTCACAATTGCAATATAGAGTAGACACCTGATCAGTGATCTGTTGGGCAATAGTTATATTATCTCTCCTCGTCTCAGTTTTGCATTTTGGCTGTCTAAGATTTTTTCCAGAATCCATTGGCAGGGATACTGGGTGTGAGAAGTGCAATCATGCAATTTTCCCTGTCTCACTCAACAGACACTCATACAATGTGTTGCGGGATGTCTAAGTATGATATGATCTGTACTTTCTTCATCCAGTGTTTGAATTTTTCCTCATCTTCCTTCGTAACAATGTTACCGAATTGAGTATTACTCAAGTCACAACTAGACAGGAGTAATCCAAGCGTCGTATCAACTATTCGTAGTATGATACAATAAAAAAGTACTTGTCTACTAATACTATCAATAAATACATAAAGTAGTTGTGGCATAATAAGTACGAGTATGTACAATAGCTCAAGATGTTGTTGAGTATGTTAGAGATCAAGACCCGCGTTAATTGAACAACCTATGTAAGTTATATGTCCTCAGATTCGTATAAGGAACGGAGTTGTTACAATCGTACCTATACAGTTAATTGTAAGTTATATGTCTAGGTACGATAGTCAGTGTTTCGTAAGTACGCAATTGTTATACTTCGACTCACCCTCAGATTCGTGTAAGGAACTGAGGGTGTCGTATGGATAAGTACTGCTATATGTACGTGTATGTAACAGCGGAGAGTGTTGAGAAAGGGGTGAATGAACAATGGCAACGTGATAGTGAATTAAAGAAAGGGAGAGAAAAGATACTGAGTGACAATGGATGTGATTTGTGATATGTCAAAATTTCCAGTGATGGCCAACAGAGTATGTGGACTATTTGTTACATCATTAATTTGTATGTTTTCCTTCTGAATGTTTCCGTCACACCTCAGTGCTCTACATTCACTAATGTGTAAGTCATTCATTTACACCACACATTCATTTACTTATCATCTACCTCATTTAGGTACATACAATAAATTCACTTAGTGCTCTACATTCACTGAGGTTACCTACCTCATATTTAGTCCTCAAGCTAATTCCCAGTTTCTCATAAGACTGGTCCTGCTCAACAGGTTATGGGCCTCAACAATACCGCAAAGTTCTCATTACATCAAAAATGACAAGATTGATATGTGTACTCACCTTGCTAACCTTATAGTCATCAAGAAATGGCTTGCTGATATCAGTTGTCCCCTGTCCAACACTTTGTTTGCAAGCTATATCTGC
This sequence comes from Termitomyces bulborhizus, assembly GCA_017580835.1. Lineage (NCBI taxonomy): Eukaryota > Fungi > Basidiomycota > Agaricomycetes > Agaricales > Lyophyllaceae > Termitomyces > Termitomyces bulborhizus. Next base: position 22,386 of record JAGDQM010000047.1, read on the forward strand.
ACTTCCCTATCTCTTGCTCTATCCTTCAAGTCATTACTCACTACACTTACTGTAAGGGAATGCTCACAATGTGTGACTTATCCTCACTGTCAGGGGACCTCCATTTCCTCCACTCCCCTCCTTGTCACTCTGCTTTGGTCCCCACATTATTCCCCATTTTCCAACCCTTCCTCCCCTCTACCTGCCTATCCATCACTCCTACAGGTACTTCATACCTAGTCCTATCCTCTAGTTTCACTTTCCTGGTCATCACCAGATACTTGTTGCTCACTGTCTGGCACAGCAATAGAGGCCCTTAGTAAAGTTTCAAAGGAGTGACTAAATAATGACCAGAGCTCATTGTCTACTCCCTCATTTCAAACTCAGCCTACCACCAAAGCTCATTGTTCATCACATCAATTAGCTGTCATGTGACCTAATCAGGTGACTAGGTCAACATCACATATCAAGGTCATGTGACTTACATTTTTCCATGGACACCTGGTAGAGTAACTTCTTAGACTTGTTCTCTTTGGATCCCCCTCTGCCAGGTGTGTAGTCAGCCACTGTTGCTATATGTATATCTAATATAGTTTGGATCCCCCTCTGGCCAGCTGTGCAATTGAGCTATAGCCTCTAGAGGTTGCCCTTATAGCAGAACAAGTCTCTAGCTCTGGTCTGGGAGCCCTCTCTAGCCTATCTCAAACCTTTTCTTGCCCCTAAAGCTCTATCACTTCAGGAAATTGTGTGAGTTTCTTGAGAAACATCAATTAGAAACATGTTATATAATTTCTAACATGTTTTTCTCAAGTAAAAATTATTAAGTAAATTCAGAAACAGTCAAATAAAATGATTTATATTTATAGAGTGTATCTTGAGCAAATAAAATACTTTTTTTTGGATTTTTTCTTGAGAAACATATTATTAATACAAATCATGTTTCTGACCTTTATTTCAAGAAAAACATTTCATGTATCTTTATGTGTTTCTTTGAAAAGTGTTAATCTGTTTCTTTTGAATGTATCTTGAGAAAATC
>JAGDQM010000048.1:0-22849 GCA_017580835.1 Termitomyces bulborhizus
TGGTAAAGGGGCCAGGGCCCAGCAGGCAGGAGGTTTAGCAGGGGGAGCAGGCAGCATTGGTGGGCATGACCAAAAGGTGTGAAATGCCTCAAAGTATCAGTCAGGCTCTTCAGCAAACATTGGGAGGTTGTATCCCAACTTTGCATTTACTATTTTTGGTGTATCGTAGTCAACTTCCCATTAGTGAACAAGACGTTTTACTATTTGCAGCAGGGAAAAGAAAAATGGGGGCCCCAACCTGCATAATTAATACAGTAAGAACCTCAGAGTCTTACAAGTGTTATATATGGCTGTATTATCATTACCTGTGGAACAATACAGTAAGCACTACAAGATCTGGTAAGTAACTGCTAACAAGTAGGTATATCAAAAGCTTACCCTCAGAGTCTCGCAAGTGGGTTGCCGATAGCTGAGTGTGGCTATGCACTGGACCTGGAAATAAGAATTTGATCCAAAGACTGACACATTATAGATGTCAAAGGGCAGCCCACACAGAAATACAATAAAACATAAGAAAAACATTTTAATCTACCTCATGAACTTGACACAGAACCGCAGTGTCCAACCTTCAACACATGCACATGGGCTGGGACTAAGCACTGAGGGTGTGGGTGGCTAACGAGGCCCTAACCAAAGTTCGATCTGGGCTGGGAGACAAACAAGCTCACCTGTGGCTAAAGGCACAGTATGTATGTATGCAGACTTACTAAGCACGGTCTACCACGCCCTGAACAGATTTCTCATAACTCATAACTCAAACATCACATATAATCATAACCAACTATCAATCGCCAAACGAGTTCTTCGTCTACCCACCACGCCCATATTCATATTTCACTCACATCTCCTATTCCCCCAACAAATCCACAAGAAACCACATACTCATAACACAAAGCCAAAGCCAAAGCCAAAAAAAAAAAAATAGATCAACAGATATCTATAAATCGTACAACGACCTTTATACAACAACAACAACCAACCAGCTATATGAACCAAGAACAAAACAAAACAAAAAAAAAAAAAACGCAATCTTGGAGAGAAGATGCGTAGCGATGAGTGATGACTGGAAGGAGAGGGAAGTGGAAGGTGGGGGAGGAGGGAGGAGGGAAAAGGACAGATGGTCAAAATACAAAATAGACGGTCGACCGACGTACAACACCCGTCGTGCTACATGTAATAAAAGCTTAGAATTGGACCGAAGGGAAGAACATGGAACAGATCGCTAGTCGGATTGAAACCAGCCAGGAACACAATTAACAAAAAAAGCCAAATAGTGGGGGGAGAGGGAGGGGGGAGGGGTGGTGTGGTGAATTCACTGATAAATGGGATTATAACGATGAACGAACCCATACTCGCGAAGCTCGAACACGTAGACGCATGACCACACGTACGTCCGATCAATTTTGCTTCTTCTTTTTAGGAGCTGCAACAACAGAAACACAAACCATGAGTTATCACCACAGCAATCAAAACACCAAAGAAAAAAGGGGAAAAAAAACTCACCAGCCCTTTTCTTCGTCGGCGACTTCCTCTTCCTCGGCACATCATCCTCATCCTCATCTTCATCATCCTCGTCCTCATCCTCATCGTCCTCATCATACACAGGACTAGGTGCCCGCTGCCGCTTATTCGTACTCGGCGTCGCATTAGCATGCGCATTCGGGGTCATCCTCCCCGCAGCAGCCTGGGGCTTGGACTTGCGCATCGGATACTTCCCAATCGGCGCTCCAGGCTGCTTAGAGCATTGTACGCAAAACCATTCACCCTCCGGAACGGCGCTCAGAGGCGGCTTGAGGCACCCCAGATGGTATGGAGAGTCGCACTGCCGACCGAGTTTGACATCCAAGGAAGAAAAAGAAGAAGAAGAATACGAACCTTATCACACTCAAGCGGGGAGTCGTCGTCCCCACGTTCCGTGCTGCACACAACACACAAGGCTGGTGGGTCGACCTCGATAGGATGGCGAGGCAGATCCGACATCTTGTCGCTTGGTTTGGAGAGGAACACAGTCGTATTCGCGCCCGCTGCGATACTTGGTATTTCAAAGACAAACCATCAGCAACAACGAGTGTGATAAATGAATAGGCCTCACTCTAATATCTCAATGCCGCTAAGGGGGCTAATACGCGTCGGCTTCGTCGCGCTCTTTGGCTCATCTGGACCAAGACCAAGTTCACCTGAAGTCGAAGAATGAAAAATCAGACGTAGAGTTATTCAGAATGACGGACCATTGGCAGCATTCTGTCCCCAACCAACAGTCATGATCGTGTCATCCTCATCCGGAGTAAGCACCCAGTGCGTCACGCCTCCAGAGCGAGCAAGCGAGATCTTGCAACCCCTACACGCCACCCACACACGAAGAGAAACATCAGCGTCCATCCAACAATGCGTACAAAAAAAGAAAATAAAAAGGAATCCGCTCACTGAATATCCTGCATGAACCGGAAAGTCGAATACGGAGAGCCCGAGGAGCCTGTGTGGGACGTTAGCATGGACGAACGAGAGATGAGATGGTCGTTACAGAGAGGAGGCGTACAACACAGGCGGGAGGATCACATTCGGCGCTCGGTACCGCGCGACATGTCCCTGCTGTGAGAATGTAAGGGAGTACGATGAGAGAGTAATGTAAGTGCTTAAATGATTGAGTAAACGACCGTGAGGCATGCAGTGACGGAACAAAGAATATTTCGAACCCGTCTGGACAACGGACATCAGCCCGAGATATGAAGACGTAGCGCTTCGTGTGATGCCCGCAAAAGAAAAATTCAAAAAAAGATGGGTGAAGGAGAGATGATATGAAGAATGCACAAGTGCATGCATGCGCCTTAAAACCGCCCCTTGCCGATGCTCGAGCAGAAGGAAAACAGGAAGAGCAACAGTATCGCGCACAACGGCGAAAAGAAAATGTCCACTCCCACTTGGAAAAAGGCCCATGCCTCAATCGGGAAAAAATAGAGGGAAACATCGCCATATCAATAACTAAAAACAGGGGGGGAAAGCAGAAAGAAGAAACAGACGAAACAAAGAAAGCAAACAACAACCTACCCTCTCCACTATTCTTCCACTTTCCTGCCATCCAATACATCCCCTGTTTATCCACAACGACGCTGTTGGACGGGCCAGCAGCGATGAGCGCGCCGGTCGTCGCCGAGCCAGGGCCTGCAAACTACGGCGGGGTTAAGAGATCATCAGTAAGAGAAGAGGGGGGAAAAAGTCCATAACAAGATTGTAAAGGCAGATTAGCTTGCTGTGTGGCGATTGCAAAGAGCAAGGCCCCGCGAAAGACATGAGAGAAGAAGGGGGAAAAAAGCACAGCAAAAGACTCCGATCCGAACTCACCTGTGGAACGGCTTTGGGTTTTAAAATGTCGACTTGGTTCCCAAGACCGAGGCGGCAGTAGCCGTTATACCCCCATACGTACACTACGCTGGAAAAAGTTGAGTAAGAGTGGGCGTGAAGCAGAGAAAGAAAGAAGAAGACGCACCCAGTGTCGTCGAGCGCAAGACTATGTTGTGGGCCGGAGACAATATTGACAATGTGTTTCCCGTCTAGCTCTTTGATATATACTATTGATGGGGTGTTAGTATGAAGATGCGTGTGTCCTGGGCGCCTGCGAGAACGGTAGATACCTGGTGTGACTTCTATATCATACGCAGTCTTGTTTCCGGTAGTAATGCGTTCTCCCGTCGTCCCGTTACCAAGTTGACCGTTCTGGGCACTGCCGAACGAGAAGACTACAAGCAGAGTGAGCTTCCAAGTAGAAAACGAAAAAGGCAAAACACGTGCTCTTTCCAGTGTCTGTGAGGACAAGAGAGAAAGTGGCGCCTGCGGAAGCCTTGACGACGCGCTCTTTCTCACCGGCAACGCCAACGCCAGTAATGAGCCTAAACGACGTGACCTCTGGACACACCGAATGCCCACACTACGCCTTTTTTATCAACCAAACGCGCCAGCATACACTGACTCGCACTCACCTGGCCCAAATTGTTCTGGCCTGCACTCCATGCGCTCCCATCGTTCGCCACAAGGATGGTATGGTTCCTGCCACACGCGGCATGCACGAACCTCGCTCCGTCCTTGGCGCCCAGGTCGGCAGGGACGATCCTCATGGGCGCGTTCTCGGACACGTACTCATCGCCACCCGCCGAGCCGGGGGGGATGCCCAGGGCGCCGAATGAGTTGCGACCAAAGAGCCACGCGGCGCCGTCTATGTCGATGGCGACGAAGTGGCAGCCGTTGCAGGAGGAGTGGACAGAGACGATATGAATGTTGGAGAGAGAGCGTAGGATGTGCGGTTCGAGCAGGTCGGGGTTCCTTGTGGTGGGTTGGGTTGGGTTGGACTGGGTTATGTATGTTAGGGGACTCACTCGAACTCGTTCGCGTCGTTCTTGAGTGCGGCGCCGGCGCGCTCTTTCTTGCCAAGCTTGGGCCTGTGAAATGGTGAGCTGAAGGCCTGGTTCAAAATTGGGAGACGGACCAGTCCGTGCCGCCAGATATTAGAACTGGAACGGGTCAGTTGTGGTTCGCAATTGGACGACGGGAGACTCACTTCTGCCCCAGAGCACGGGCGCTGGCTGGTGCTTGTTGCTCGCCATCGTTTATTTAAAGTCTTTGTTGTGTCAACCACTTGCCACGCTTGTTTGCCACTCAACCCCAACTCAAACTGACAATCTAAGCGCATTTCTTACAAAACAGGCTATGCTACTATACTACTCCCAATCACTACTGCACCAATTTAGAATTACATTGTTATGCAACCAATCAACGAACTTACATATACTCGTCCCAACACGGCTGAGAGAATACTAACATCATTCGCGTCACAACTTCTGCCAAATTCAGCGGTAAACATACCTCGAATATATCGCCAGAAAGAATCGCCACATCTCCATGAACAAGCGTCACAACCATCGCTGTCTTTCCTAGTTTTCTACCTGGCTTTTTCGCCGAATTTTCAGTTACAGTCTCCTCCAAAATATCTGCCTTTTTCCCAACATCCATCTCCATCACACTCACCAACCCCTCATCCACCACCATCGGCTCGAGAGGCCTCATTTCCACACCCACATTCATTCCCAAAGGCCCATCAGAAACCAACTGTGCATTGGGAAATCCCGATCTAGGAATAATCGTCACTTCCACTTCACACCCAAGCAGCATCAGCACGACCGGATTGCTCGTCGCATCGAGCGGTGTGGACACCTGTAAGCGTATCAAATCGAGCATACGGAAAGGACGCAACCAAAAACCCAAACGTAGACCCACCTTGCGCTTCCCACCAACAACCCACGCACGAATATCCACCCTGCCGATCCTCACCTCTCTCTCCGCATACGCCCTCGCACGCGCGCACATCACTTCTTTTGCTCTGATTACCGTGGGGAGCCACGTCTCCTCTCCTGCCAATGTCGGCGTCGTGTACGTAAAGTACGGGTCTACCATCGAGTGTGAGCATCATCAGCTCGTAGGAAGAAACAAAAACGCACCAGTCGAACACATCTGCCTCTCAAGCGGCACTGTGATTTGCACATCTCTCAACAGTGCCGTCGCATCTCTCTGCCACGCCTGATCGTTCCCCGTAAAGACATGTAAAACGCTCACATTTCTCACTCTTCCTTTCCCCTTTATATCCACTTCCAACTCATATCTTGCCTTTCCCTTTGCATTCGCCTTTTCCTTTCCTCTCCTCTCCATCGCCTTTTCCTTTCCTCTCCTCTCCATCGCCTTTCCCCTTCCTCTCCCTCTCCCCTCCCTCCCCGCATCCCCCACCGCCCTCACAACAACATCCCAAAAATACTCAAAACACACCATCCCATCTCCCCACTCCGTCCTCTCACCATCCACACCCATCCCCTCAGGAACCACATTCCCAGGATGCGACAACACACCTCTCTCCTGCGGATCCCTAAGCCGCCCCAGCTCAACCGCATACCCTCCCCCTCCCTCTCCGCCCGCACACCCCACACACCTCCCGCCCCTCAAAAACCTCCTAAAATTCACCCTCCCACACTTCCCGCACCACCACCGCCCGCACACCCCACACACCTCCCGCCCCTCAAAAACCTCCTAAAATTCACCCTCCCACACTTCCCGCACCACCACCCGTTCGGCAAATCCCCGTCCACGTCCCCCGCCTGCCCCCCGCGCACCGCCGCCGGTAAAAGACAGTGATACGCCCAGTGTATAGGCAGCTTTTGCTCAATCAAGAGATCATAATTCGGATGTGTGCGGCGCCGAGTGAGGTAGTGCGGTGTCGTGAGTTTGTCGGCGGTGCTTGAGGTCGAGGTTGAGGTCGAGGTTGAGAATGAGAAGGGTTGCGTTTGGTCCGGCTCGGATGGAGATGGAGTGTGAGGCGAGGGCGACCACCAAGGCCGAACGACGCTTCCCGGGGGCTGCGCCTCAACCTCCTCACCACTAGGCACCCACCGGCACCTGAACCGCCATTCCATCCTCCCAGACACAAGCTCACTCCCCTCCCCAACAACAACCTCCTTCCTCCTCCTCCCCCTCTTCTTCTCCTCCCTCTCCTTCTCCCACTCGAGCACCCCAACACGTCGTTCCTATCTCCACGAATCAGCACCTTATCAAGGGAGGAGGAGGAGGAGGAGGAGGGTGAGGAACAGAAACCAACCTGAACACCATCAATCACAAAAAATCCAAGATACACATACCCGCACTCCTTCGGCACACGTACTCCCCACCTGCGCTCCAAAAACCCCCGCGACGCAATCACAGTAACCGGAGTGCAAGCCACGTACGTCTCACACAATGCCGTGACTTCCGGGGGGAGCTTACACGGCACCCGCTGGTCCAGGTCCAGACTGCCGCCGGGCACTGGCACTGACACGCCCGAGGCAGGCTCCAGATGCCAAGATGGTGATGGTGGCTCGGCGTGCGGAGGGGCAGGGGCAGGGGCAGGGGCAGGGGCAGGGGCAGGGGCAGGACCGGAGAGAGCATGCGCGAGCGGTGCACTCCGGATTGAGATTGGCGCTGGTGCTACAGTGACAGGATCAGAGTTCAGCAGGACAGGAGATCCCGATGCTTGCTCGACGTCTGGATACGCAAGTGTATTTATTCCGGGTCCTGAAGCACCACCGCGTAATACGGAGAAAAAGGGGGAGGAATGCATTGATAGAGGGTTAAATGACGTTTCAGTTCCATCTCTAGTTGTCGCCGATCTCTGCTCCATGTTGAATCGGATTTCCCCAGAGTGAACTGTCGACGCTTGGGATGGCCCAGAACACGCCGTAAGCAGCTCTCCATCTGCCGATCCTTCTGCGCGAGTGATTGAGTTTGGGTTAGTAACTGGATCGGACATAGGGAAAGACAGGTATAGGTGCTCGTCATCTTTTCGAGTGGTCCGGGCCCGTTTAGGCCTTCTGTCCATTTCCACGACCGATGAGAAATCAATCATTCGTTGCTGGCCCTCCTTCATATTCGCAGTCAGATTACGATCGCCATCTATAGCCCCCATACATCCGGACCCGTCCCTATCCCTATTGCAACTAGAATTGGGAGCGTCGTGCCGATATGCCCAAGCAATCGGCTGTGGTCCATGATGGGAATCAGATGGTCCTGCAATCGGCTGTAATAAATTGCAAGGGCGTCTTGAAGGTATATTTATCGTTGTGAAGGAACTCTCGGGGACGGGAACGCTGATAGGAGGGTGGTGTACGGGAGCATTCAGCCACGATGCACCTAGACGTGGGGGTGATTCCACTGTCGAAGGAATCGCCCTGGACGAAGAGGAGGATTTTTGGGCCGGTCGCCAAAGCTCAACGAAATTCTGAAAAGGCGGAAATGCTATCTTTTCCGAAGAACCACGAGATGACGGTTTACGATAGGTATTTGTGAACGTATCTATACAATACGACTCAGTTCTACTTTGGGGGGAACAACTTAAACACAGGAGCTTACGTTCTGTTTTGCCAGGTTTGAAGCGAAAATGCTCTTTTGGCTGGTAAGCTATGGACAACGGATTGTCATTGAGAGAACACGTTGGTAACACCCGGTTAGGTAAGACAGGCGGCGGCCTCTTGGGCAGATATTTCCCTGGGATTCTGACGTGACCGAGATTCTTGCTGATCGGTCCACTCCGAGAAGAGAAGCCTCCATGCCGAGGTTGGTGCAAATCGTCAGGATTCTGCAATTCACTCGAGGTCTCGTTGAAAGCCTGCGTATCAATCGGAAGAGAGGATCCCTCTCCGCGGGTATCAACATCACTCGCAAGCCTGATTGCTGGATTGTTGACGACCGACTCGACTGGCATAGCAAGATCCGTAGATAGACATACAAAATCCCGAGTCCTAGAACGGTTGACATAAGTACATGGTGAAAATTGGCACGAAAAACAAAAACCTACGTCTTGAATTCAAAGCAGAGTTCGTCAGATACCAAGTTAGATACGGCCATCTCACACGATGGATCCTCAATAAAAATCACAGGGGTCGTTGATACTAACCACGCAATACCGTTGCTGGTTAATGAGAGTTCAGGAAGCGCAGAAATAAGTTCCTCTTTACTCTGGAGACTTGATAAGAATTCATGAAATGGTAAATGTAGGAGAAAGCACTCACACTACACCATATTGAAGGTTGGAGCTCCCGATGTTCAGCGGGAACCGTTACCGAGGTATCATCGGACATATCCGATGGCTGCAGCTTCGATAACTTCCACTGAGGTTCTCCCTTCGTTGGTTGGCCTGAACGAAATAAATCAATTAAGAACGAAAGAAAAAAATCGCTGCCAAAAAAGTCTTGAACTCACTTTTCCCGGAAAGAATTGAACGTAGGTTAATTCGGAGCGACTTTCGTTTACCGAGGCTCTTCAGCTTTGGTTCCTTGACTAGGTTCGTCTGTTGCACCTCCGGCGTTTTCACCGCCTGAGAATCGACCTCCTTCACCAGCTCCGTGGTCCCATCGCTCTGTTCCGCCTTCTTTCGGCGGGCCCTTTTCCGAGGCATCCCTTCCTCTTGTGGACTCCCATCCACTGGCAAAGTGACGGTCGTCTGTTCCATCGGCGGCTTTTTCCTTTTGCGTTTTGGTAATATCTGATTTTCAACTGGACTTGAATTGGCCTCCACGTCAAGACCACTTTCACTAGTCGGAGCGACCTTGATTGGAATGAGCTTACACATTTCTACATTGGACTCTACAGCGAATGCGCCTGCGGCTGGCGCTATGCCGGCCTGGTGGATGCCGTTGGCGCTGGCTTCTGAAAGATTTGAACTTGGTTGCGTCCACTGAGCTTCCCCCTGTGTACTGGAATCTATGGTAGGTGTTAGAACTTCGATAGCAGGCGTCCTATTTAGCTGCGACCGGTCTTGCTTCATTTTGAAATGTTTAAAAACCACGCGCTTCTTCGGAACCTCGACGGACAAATTGTCAGCCTGATTAGTCTGATTCGAGGGTTCAATTTGTCGTATTTTCTTCTTCGATTGGGATCTCGTCAGTTTGGAGTTGACGCCGCTAGGCCCCACAGAAGTAATCCGTGTCTTTTCGAGCACCTCCGAAACGAGATTCGGAGGATTTTCTGTAGGCTGCACCCGGGATACTTCTGCCACCAACATTGTACTGGTCTCGGACTGAGTCTGCCGAGCGTCGTTCAACTCTGAAAAGGAATATGTGGACGGAGATTCCTCTATTGTGCTACGATCCATGTTATGGTCTACTGCAGCTTCTACCACGTTGGTCCCAGACTGAGTCTGTCGAGTGTCGTTCAGCTCTGAGACATTTGATTTTGGTTGCGTGCACAGGAATTCTTCTATTGCAATGGGTTCCATGTTGGAGTCAGGATCCTTCTGATCAATGCGCTTTTTGGGAACTTGAGGACTTCCATTGTCGGACTGAGTTGAGGGTTCGGTCTGTCGTGTTCTTGTTCGCATTTGAGTTTCCGTCCGTTTGGAGTCGACGCCAGCCCGTGAGACCCAATTAGACTGGATCATAGCAATCTCGGCATTTCGATGCACTCTCGCGTCATGATTGAAGAAACTTTTCGAGGCATGCGTCGATTCAGAAGTCGAACTCGCCTCCTCGTGATTGAGTAGATGTCCCTGCTGACCAGAAGTCGTCTCTGTAGGGGGATCCCTCCCCTTTGTAGAAACAGCCGCTTTGATTGGGCTGAGCTGGCTCGTTTGCGCAGTAGAAGCAACAATATCAGAGTCCTGTGATCCTCCCATCGCCAGCGCTATACTCGTTTCGAGCTGAGTTTGGCTGATTTCATTGAGATTCGATTCGGATGGCGTACACCAAAGTTCTTCGGCCGTCCTTGGTTGATTCGGCTGAATACTGGAGCCTATTGCATCGAAATTCACCGGAACACTCGGGAACGTGGTTATAGTGGATTGCAGTTGGTCTTGTTTGACCTTGTGGAATTTCAGATATTTCAACTCTGGGTGCTTTTTCAGACTCTCAAGGACAGAGCTACCCGTCTGATTCGGCGAATTAACGTGCTGCACGCTTGCCTCCGTTCGGGATCTCGTGAGCCTGTCTTGTTGTTCGTCTCCCCGCGAAGCGCGTCTTGGTTTTCCTTTTTTCTTTCCTGCACCTTTTTTTGTTCTAACAAGATTGGAATGGCCTTCCGTGGCATGCGCCCGACGAAAATGGTCTGTCTATCATGTAGTCCTCTGGAATGCCCTACAGCATATATTCTCACCATTCCAGCCCTCAGGGGATGCACGTAAGGCCTCCAAATCCTCAGCCTTGACCTTCTTGCCTTTCGGGTCCATGTTCACTCCCAGCGCTACTTTTTGCTTGTTCGATCTCACTGTAGTCATCATAGTCATGAGGAGTTTTTGAATGCCATAAAACGAGTCTTTTGAATGCTCGGTCGTCGGAAAGAGTTTGACAACGTCAAGAAAACCGTCAGTGACGATGACAAAGAGGTGGCCCGGCTGTCTGGGCAGCCTGTGAGTCTAATATATCCATCGTGATGGGGTGGGGATGAATGACAAAATAAATATTTTTCAATATGTGGCTAAGAGTTATCCTCAAATTATTTTTCATAAATTCTTTTGGGCCTGATCGAACGTTCTGCTTCCCCCCTCGTAGCCCTTTAAGTCACTTTTCGATTGAACCGGGCAAGAACCGGGTGTAGACTGGTAAATAACACCAATGATCATAGCAGATATCGTCAATTGTTGTGATGACAGCCTGGCAAGTGAACGAAATGGATGAAAGCGAACAGTAAGTGGACCCAGGTAGTACGGGTCCCACAGGCACCGCTTTGATTCGCATTCAGTCGTATGGCACACACGACATTTCCTACCGTGATAAATCAAACCGTAGGTAATTTTTTTTTTTGCTGGATTGACAAGTGTCGCATTACGCCACCATTTGAACTTTCTTCATGTAGTTATCTGGAAATGACGGATAAACAGAAGTTGATTCGTTATGCTTATTTCTTTTCCCACCACACCTTAATGAAAAATTAATGACCTGGATGGTTCAATAACTAGTCTTCGTTGAACAGGAAGAATTTGACATAAAGGGGATCACAATAAGAATGTTAGCATGTCTATCCATACAGCTTGCAAACGGTTAGAGTGCAGGCCTATTTTCAAAAGTGCGCAATAATACATAGTGTTGGGAGACATAGCATGCCATTCAAGATGTTATCAAATAGATTCACGCGAGACAATGCAATATAGAGTGGTGAGTTTAGGAGTAATGACGTCGGGTCGAGTGAATTGACTATCGAGTGAATTGACTACTAGGTTTAACTGGTTTCTTGCAATTCGTTTCCGTGGTCTGGACTTACATTTACAGACTTTCGACTGTTTAACATCGAGCCTCCAATCCTGTTAGCGCCCGAACACACAATAACGGACACCACCGACCTCGATCACTCCTTTAGCATATCACACCCATTCACCTTTTGACATGTCGCCATATCACATCAAGGGACAAAGGCTTCTTTGTCCCCGTGTATACTTATATCGATGCTCGTCTATGTCGCACCCTCAGTCAATTATATTGGACTGAGGGTGAGTTTTCTCGATGAGCTTGTTGTTGAGCCTTCCCACTTACTTTAATCGTACCTTTCTTCTAGTCTACATTCTATGATAGGTACCCGTTATAGTCAGTTATATTGAACTGAGGTTTACATTCTATGATAGTGTGGCTTAGGTTCTGACATCTATGATAGTGTGGCTTAGGTTCCAACAAATCCTACTAGCAGCATTATGACCTGCCATGCATGATTACATCGGAGTCCAGAAGCCCGAGCCTTGTCGACCCAGTTGCGATGATAAGGGATTTCTGCGAGATAAAATGAAAATCATGAATGCAGCTGGAAGTTCAGTTTAGTTTACTCTTGTTGGGGCTTTCCGAATTCCGACTGTTCCACCCCTGTCCGTTTACAACAATTGCTAGCAGATAACTTTTGTTTCTCTGTACCGAGCAGGCTCCGAGTTACCATGTCACTGTCATATTTCTCGCATCTCTACAATTGTGTGTCTCGAGTGGATTTTATGTCCTTCGACTCCGGGTCGAGATCCTGTCTAATTGGATGAAAGTGAAATATCTGCTACTTCGAGTCTGGGTCATTGAAAACTATCCGTCAACCTATGGTACTAATTCCGTAAAATAATCCTTAAGGTTCAGGGTCAGACTCATTGGGTGCGTCTGAAATGGTTTAACCGTGACGCGAACATCGGACAATTTCTCTTCTAACGCGAAACAATGACCGAAGTAGATGATATCGCCGCATGGCCTTGACTACGTATCAGCTACCGTACGTATTCCTTGAGCCTGAGCTTCCATATGCGGAAAATTCAGGACTCGTTGCACATTCCTTTCGTTTTTCAGAAGTAGACCGGGGACCGACGGAGACGAGCTCCGTGGAAGGGCTGGTCCAGTGGAGAAGGGTACTCCGGAGAAATATCTGACAGAGCTGTTTTCACTCTTCTAATATCTGCAGATGTGGATCTGCTTGTACTATTTAAAGGATAGGACTCAGTTTTCGTTCCTTCATTCTGCGACTTTTCTCCTCCTTCTTTCGCCATGCGTGTGGTCAGACTGCCTATTGTTATTTCATCGAGCTTGCTCTTTGTATCGCTCAGCCACGCTGCTCTCCTCAGCAAAGTTTCTGACATTCCCTCTCATGTCAAATTTGATTTCGTTATCGTTGGAGGTATGCCGTTGTCACGCCCCTTGAATAATTCCGATCACACATTGACATACATATCTGCTCAACACCTAGGTGGCAATGCGGGAAATGTGGTTGCAAATAGATTATCTGAAAATAATGGAGTCAACGTGCTTGTTCTAGAAGCAGGCCCATCGTGAGTGCATTCTCTTATGGATACTGTGAAAACTTCATGTTCTAACGTCATTTCATCAGCAATGAAGGGGTCATCGCATCCGAAGTCCCTTTCCTTGCTCCAGAACTTACACAGCCGTCACCCTTTGATTGGAACTATACTACAATACCACAACCCGGTTTGGGAGGTCGACCCATTCCTTATCCAAGAGGACATATCTTGGGTGGCAGTAGCTCAACAAGTAATTTCTTAATTTTCGTTTGTTTACCTTGTGAATACTGATATCTGTCTCTCAGACTGGCTCGTCTACACACGAGGATCAAAAGAGGACTTTGATCGGTATGCAAAGGTGACGGGAGACCAGGGTTGGTCATGGAGCAACATTTTACCTTATTTCAAGAAGAGCGAAAAGTGGACGGCACCTGCTGACAACCATAACACCACTGGCCAATTCGACCCGACTGTCCATGGCTTCAAAGGCGAAGTCGCCGTAAGTCTTGCAGGCTTTCCCTCGCCAATTGACCAGCGTGTCATTGGAGCGACTTCGCAAGCTGGTCATGACTTCAAGTTCAACTTAGACTTCAACTCTGGTGAACCCCTCGGTCTTGGCTGGGCACAAACCACGATTAAAGATGGCGTACGAAGTTCTTCTGCCACCGCATATCTAGCGCAGCAATTCATACAACGCAAGAACTTGTATGTCGTGGTCAATGCCCAAGTATCGCGGGTGCTTCGGACGGGCCAAGGAAAACACTCTGCTTTCCGTGGTGTTGAATTTCGTCAGAGCTCTGGAGGTTCGTCGTCGTAACCGATGGCCGGGTCTCTTTCTGAAAATGATCTGAAGGGCAGTTGAAGACTATCACTGCTGAAAAAGAAGTCATCCTTTCTGCGGGGACCATTGGCACGCCTCATATTCTTCTGAACTCCGGAATAGGTGACTCCAAGACCCTCAAAGCCTTTGGAATTGAACCTCTTGTCGATCTTCCCGATGTTGGACAGAACCTTGCCGATCATCCGGTCGTGGGTAACATCTGGCTCGGTACGTGCCCTTTTCACGCCTCCCAAATACTGTGAGGCTGATTGAGAATAATAAGCCAACTCCACTAATACCTTTGAAACCCTTCGACGGAGCCAAAGTTTGGAGGATGATGCGCTGGCTCAATGGCAGACGAACAAGACAGGACCCTTTGTCGACACCATTCTCGACCATATTGGATTTGTTCGCTTGAACAAAACCCTAGTCCCCAAACAAGACCCTGCGGCAGGCCCTAATTCCCCTCACTACGAGGTCATCGTATCTGTACGTCAACCTGTCATTGTCTTTATTCACACATTGACTACCTATCCTAGAATGGTATTCCCCCTGGCCCTTCGCCTGCCACTGGAAACTTCCTCGCCGTAACTACTATTGTTGTATCGCCAAGTTCCCGGGGATCGGTTGCTTTGAAATCTAACAATCCCTTCGACGCTCCTCTCATCGATCCCAGCCTCCTTGGTACCGACTTTGATAAACTTGTCATGCGGGAAGCCATCAAGGGCGCCAGCAGATTTGTGCAGGCTCCTGCCTGGTCTGGCTATGTTCTTGGTCCTGCGGGTGCTCTTGCAGATGCCGTCGATGATGCTTCTATCGACACGTATGTCGCTAATAACGCCGGCACGTTATTCCATCCCGTCGGAACATCTATAATGACTCCCGAAGGCGCTAGTAACGGAGTGACAGACCCCAATCTGTTGGTCAAGAAGGTTGCTGGTCTTCGCGTGGTTGATGTTTCTGTACTGGTATGCTCTAATTACCAATGATCACTTGCTCCAGTCTGCTCATAAGTCTTTCTAGCCTTTCGTTCCCTCGGCACATACTCAAGCACCGGCATACGCTATTGCAGAACGTGCTTCTGATTTGATCAAGCAGGATTACAAGATATGACTCGACTTGCTTTCGTGCTGGCTTCAAATGACCTGAAGTGATCTGATTAAAAACTGTTTTTGTGTTTATTCCCATACCTGTTGGAGCTTTGTCCCATGTCGGGTGTTCTTAGTATGTACACGAAAACCTACGTATGTACTGTCTTCATAGTCTGCTAATCTATGCATCCGCTTCCCTCGTGTATGGTACCCGGACCACGCCTTCAGATCGTACCATGCAGTCTTCGAGGTGTCTATTGTAGAATAAGTGACTGAACGAGAGTTTCTCGAGGTCCCTCCTCGGACGTTATCAGCGAGTTCCTTGCCTTCTTTACCTCTTTGGCTGGGTGCTGATGTACTGGAACAATGCCTTTGTTGTGTTTGGACTGTTGAGCAGCTAAGCTTACCTATTGCTGTGCTGTCATCCTCTTCATTTCCTGGAGTCTTAGGAATCCTGGGTGATGCAGGCAACTCCTCACCTGCAGCACCTGAGGCACCTCCCTGATGACTTGAACCTTCCCCATGGTCCTCCTTTGTCCTTTGCCCGGCCAATGCCAGGAACACTTACCAGTCCAAACACTCTACTAACTGTAAGGGGATGTTATCACAATGCAGGAATACTCCTACAAGGCAAGTTTATACTAAGGCTCAAGAAGTAGTAGCAAGTAGTAGTGCAGCAAGCAAGTGGGCAGCAATAATTAAATCAGACAGAAGAGCTTACAAGACTAAGAGGAGCCTTTACTATAGAGCTTATAGTTGGTTCAATGAATAGATCAATTGTTCAGTCTTGTTAAGTATGGACTAGTACCACCACCGACAATACATCATCCTGAACAGATTGGTATTTGCTATTATTTAGGGAAACCTTATTTTATTTTTCAATACTTATCTAGCAATACCAAAATAGCCACCCTCAGTTGTTCAGTTGTACAACATTCTTTTGGTGTGACTGAGGGTGAGCATCTCCTATACTTTACCTATATCAATATGATACTAAATATCTCTTACCCTGTAGACTGATTATCTATATCATTCTACAGGTAATATACTCAGTCGTACAAAATACTTTTGGTGTGACTGAGGACTAATTATCTATATCAGTTATAGACCCTATTTGCACCTTCCATTTTTTTTCTTTCATAGAGCCATAGCTCTGAAAACACAACTCACTACATAATACATATGTTCATCATGATACATATGTCCACATGCATTGTAGTATTTGTTTGTGCAATATACTGATGCTCTGGGGCTGAGTCAATCCAATCATGTTAAACCATTCAAAAGAAAGGTTTAATGTTGTAAAGACAGTAAGATATACTTCCAGACTATAAGTCTGAAAGCAGAGGTATCTTAATGAACTCTGGCCTAAGCAATTCACTCCCTGGGAACCACCAAGCCTTTATCCACCAATTGCCTGTTGATTATAGCCTAATTCTACCCTATTTATACTGTTCTACAGGGTGCACAGACCATCTATATCTTGGGAAATCTATAACTTATGGTAATAGGATCACTTTTTTGAGATACTACCCATAGTTCTGGCTAGACTCCTTCATCCAACACCTATTGATCCATTTGTGTCCCCTTTCAGCATAGAACATGATAGAATTATGTTGTAGTTCTGATGTTTTTGTTTTGCCATGAAACACTCATGTTTCAGAGGAATGAAGGAAATAGACTCATTCTGATACATGTCTGGGGGGCTGCATCTGTCCATCCAACCTAAACCATGCATATTCCATTAGATCCAATGTCCTGGATCTTGATTAACAAGTTCCAGATCCACCCAATTCCAGATTCTAGAGTTTTGATTATTTCCATGAAAACATTCATGTTCTTGGGAAGACATGAATGTACTTGTTCCCCATGCTAGGAATGAGTTCATCCAATGCCCTTCTCCCTAAACATTCATATTTCCAAGTGGTCCAATGTCCTGATTTTTCCCTGACCCAGTCCACTTCCTTCTGCCTCCCAGAGTACTTGGCAGTGCCTATGTTTCTGACATACCAAGCACTCTCCTGAACCAAAAGCTCTTCCCTTTCTTTCCTAGGCCTTTCCACATTGTTCCCCTTCATTCTAAATTATCATTCATCCTTCCCAACCTTCCTGTGGCCCATTGTTCCTTCCCCTTTTGGTCACCTTCTCCATGGGTCTTTCCCCTAGTCAGAATCATTCTAAAATTCTTTCTCCTTGCTCCAGACTATTCCCCATCATTTCTAGTACATATTCCCTATTTCCCTTTGTACTTTTTGCTCTCCCCATGTTCTGGATCATCCCCTGCCTTATTTTCTTGAAGTATGATGTCAGACATCTCTTGATTTGAGGCATCTTTGAAGGATATCTTTTATGTCCACCATTCCAGCATAAATGATTGATATTTTAATCCCCATTTTTTGTCCCCTTACTTTTCTGAATACCCTATTAGTTTACTAGCCTTTTAGAAGTGTGAATTAATTAAGTGTTTCCATGTTTTATAGAGTTTCTGGGGAGTTGTCTGCCTGTTATGCCTACAGTTTTCAGCACATAGTATAGTTTGTTTTAACCAGGACTTATGACTTATGACTTTAGACATAGAGTCATATCAGCATGAAAAATAACATCTAACCATTCATTGAACTCACCAAACTTCCCTGAAGAATTCCACTTTGATGGCACAAACTACTCCACGTTCAAAAATTGAGTCCTTATTATGGTGAGGGCTAGGGGAGCTTGCAGATACCTTGACAGCACAATCAGAAAACCAAACAAATCAGACACAAAAAATATCAGAGATGAAAGCCACTGAATGGGCATCAAGAACCCCATCCTTGAAGGAATGGGAAGAGCAGGATGCCTAGGCACTTGGTCTTATCATATTCAACACCAAAAACCCTGTAGGACTGGGGATTAAAATGGATGCCTCCATGGCTGAAGCATGGCAGGCACTAAAAGAAAACTATGCTGTGTTCTCCAAAATAGCTGCAATAGATACTGAAAAATGCTTGCATGCCACAAAGTTCAGAGACAGGATGGACTTCCCTAAACACATTGAAGATATGCAGTTGCTGACGTCCATTTCTCTCTCAGATCTTCCATGTGCTTTAGAAAATCCATGCTGTCTAAGAATCCAGTGGCATGTAGTTGCTTCTCCACATTTATCACTGTAATTTTTGGTAAGCATTTTCCAGGCCGCTGCTGCTGACTCATCCATCTTTTTGAAAAAAAGAAAATCCATTCATTACATACACAGAACACTTAGTGCTCATGCTGCACAGTACTATCAACATAACCTAAAGCTACAAGGGCCTCTGAGTGCACCACCCCCTACGTATGTGGAGAATGAGTGGGCTGGCATATTTGATGCCATTTTAAACAGATCCCCCCTGTTAGGTCCAAGGTAGGTGGTTGGGCAGTTGCAAGTGTGGGGTGGTGGCACTACTAAGTCCCAGACAAGGTGGGCACAAGTTGGGTAAGGGTAAGCAAGAGGCCAGATACCAACAAGAAACCTGTTGAAGGTCAGTAATTCTTGAAGGGAGGGGAGCCAGAGCCTTAATAGGGATGTAGAAATGTAATGCATAAGTAATACAGTAGTAGAGGGGAGTAAGGGAGGTGTGAAAGTCAAAGAAAGTCTGGGTCAAGACAGTACTTGGGTGGGTTGGCTAAGGGGTCCTTGTGAGGAGGTGCTTGCTAGCTTAAAGCACTTTGTTGCCTCAACAAATCTGAACAAGTGGGTGAGGGCCTCTAGTGCAGACAGCAGAAAGGGTAATGACTCAGCTTGTCTCTTCAGTGGGCACATTAGGTGCAAGAAGCACTCATAATGGTATTGAGGGCACTCCAAGAGATAATGATGCATGAATTCAACCATAATACCCTGACAATAGGGGCATGCAGGCAACTCTGCCTTCTTGATCTGGAAGAGTTGCTGGTTCAAGGGGAGGCGGCCTGTCCTCAGCTGCATAAGGATGGCCAAGCACTGGCAGCTGAAACTATGGACTAGGTGGAGGTATTTCCTTAAGGGTAGTGTGTCATTGAAGTGCCATATGGCATTGAAACGGGAGGTCTGAGGCTGGGGTAGCAGGCATGGTAGAGAAGGGACCAAGAAAGGACTAGTGGGGGAGCTAACAGGCAGGAGTAGGGCCCTGGAGGCAAGAAAAGAGGCAGACAGAGGAGCACAACTGCTTGGGTAAACCCAGACCAGTTAGGAGAGACTTATTCTGCTGTAAGGGCAACCTCAGAGAGCTGTGGAACTCACACAACTAGCAGAGGGATATCTAAAGTGTATTAGCTGGTAAGCTACAGTATACATGCCTAGCTACTCACCTAGCAGAGGGATATCTAAAGAGAATAAGTCTGAGGAATCCCTATGCTAGGCAGTGGACACTCCTGTGGCCCCAGAAGCATAGGAATCAACTATACAGTATACAAAAGCCACTGAAAAGAGTATGGGAATAAAAAGATAAAAACTCAGACATTGCTAGGGAATGGATGGGTCATGTGACTAGTGCAAAAGTGAGCAAGCTCAAAGGTCATATGACTAGTGCAAAAGCAATCAGGCTCAAAGGTCATGTGACCAGAAATGCAGACACAATAAGTGACAGATAATTTAAGAAGGAACAGAGACAGAAAGAAAGGGAAAAAGGAAAAGGAAAAGGGAAAAAAAAGTGAATGTATGGGAAGGAGAAGGAGTGTAAGGGCTCAGAAGGGGAAGTCACCTTACAATCTCCTGCAGGAAATTGTGCATCCATAGGGCCTGTTGCAAGCCCCTTGTCATGGCCATATACTCTGTTTCCATTGTAGATAGCGCTACTGTTTGCTGCCATTTAGAACTCCATGACACCAGGCTGCTTGCCATAAAGAAGATGCAACCTGAGGTTGAGCATTGTGTATTGAGGTCTCCTCCATAATTGACATCAACATAGCCAGTAGGCTTTATAGACCCTCCTAGTTCTTTTGAGTAGACTATCTGGTAATTCAAAGTGCCTTTTATGTATGCTAGCATATGGAGAAATGCCTTCCAATGGGCCAGTCTGGGGTCTGACTAGAACCAGGTGGCAGATGCATGTAGATTTTATGCTCTGGAATGCTGTTAAGATAAGCAGACACAAAGTCTACTTGCCAGATCTCATAACCATTCTGAGCTGCCAACACCACTGATATCCAGAGGGATTCTAGCCTGACAACTGCTGCATACATCTTGTCAAAATCCTCTCCTACCACTTGTGAGTACCCCTTTGCTACCAGGCATGTCTTCCTCCTTACCACCTTGCCTTCTACATTGAATTTATTTGCATATACCCATCTGTACCCTACCATGTTTCTATCCCTTGGAACTGGCATCCTATCAATGGGCTCAAACACTCCCCTCTCATGCATTATGTCCAGCTCCTCATCCATAGCTGGTTGCTAAAGGTCTGGCTGCAGCATGGCTTCTGTGTACACTTTTGGGATGGCCATGTTAGTGTGTACAGGATTGCTGGTTAGGGACAAGAGGGTAGGCAAATGGGCCACCTGTCAGAAGTGCAGTCAATAATTCCCCCCCTGTTTCCCAGGCCTTGCTGTTTCCTTGTGCAATCTATTCTCTCCGGAGGGTCTCTCTTGTAGCTACTAGCGCCAATGTGGGTCTTGTCTCACAGGCTGATCAGCACAAAGGGGGTGGCATTATGATGCAAGGTGGTAGCTGTGACTGAGTGGGTGCTTGGTCATCAGCATCTGCATGGGTGGCACCCAGGGTGGTGAGTGGGTGAACTGGTGTGTCCAGTGCTCTGATCCTTGGTGCCACAGGTTGTCTGGCTGTGATCACACCCTGTTGTGGGTTTTCATCCACCATCATGGTTGGGGTGGAAGGGGTGTCCTCAGGATCAGTCAGTATTGTCAGAGGATAGTGGTCCACCCCCTTCTCAAATATCACATCTCTTGAGGTCACAACTGTTTAGGAGTTCTGATTATAGAGGTAGTAGCCACTATTTTTGTACTCTACCAGGCATGTCCTGACTAACCAAGGATCTAGCTTGGATCTAATCAGTTTATCAGGTACTTTTGCCCATGCCAGGTAGCCCCAAGATCTCAGGTGGTTGACAAGCTGGCGCCGGCTTCTCCATGTCTCCTTAGGACTGGTGTCTGGGTAACATGACATGGGTAGTAGATTTCAGGTATAGATCTGAGTGGCAGCTGCCTCTGTCCAGAGGAACTTGGGTAATCCACTCTTAGCCAGCATGCATTGGACTCCTTCCAGTATAGTTTGGTTGGCCCTCTCCGCAACTCTATTTTGTGTGTGGGCATATGGTGTTGTCACTTTTAGTATAATGCCATGATTTCTAAAATAGGTGCTCCAGGTGTCATTAACCCATTCTCTACCCACATCAACTCTGACTTCCTGTAGTTTCCTGCCAGTCTTCTGCTTAAATGCCAGGTGGTATAATGTGAACATGGACAGAGTAGTATTGGCATCCTTCTTGGCAAGGAAAAATGCTGACATGTGTGAGGTTCCACCATCAACAGCTATCATCATGTACATGGCCCCACCCAGAGATGGTGTATTTGATGGTCCCCAGAGGTTGACATGTGTGCACTCATTTGGGTGGCATTCAGGCTCCACTTCTGCATCATATGGGTGTGCCAGATGTTTTATGAAGACACAGTCCTTGCAGACTCCTGATACTGTCAGATCCCCCTTCACTACCACATCTAGCATGTCTTTGGCCAAGGCAGACTTTATAGTTTTGATGCTGCATGTCCAAAGCATCTATGCCAGACTGTGGGATAATCTGCACAAGACAAGGTCAACTAGGAGACCAGCAATCAAGGGTGGAGGCAAGCAAGCTATAAAGCAGGCAAGCAGAAGCAGCAGGCAGGTGAGAACTCACAGGGAGCAAACAAGTAGGGACAACACTATGGAGCTTACAGTTGGCTTACTGTGTAGACCAGGGAAGCACTATTATTGTTAGGTCAAAGAGTATTCTACTCTGTCAACCTGCTTATATACATACATAGGCAGCTTACTAATGCTAGTGTAGTAAGCAGCCTGAGTGACTAAGCTATGATGAGATAAATAATACATAAGAGTCCAATTACTACAAAGTGACAACTAATGTCTGCAGGAGGTTGCCAGAGCTAGGGTGGCCGGTCAGTCCATAATGCTAGATGTAATGCAATACATTGATGCATTGCTTTGCTGTCTAGCTGCTGTGCAGGAAACAACAAACAAGGCCAACTAGATAGGGTGAGCTAGCAAAGGTGCAATGTTATATAGTGTGAGGGGAGTCAGCAAAAGTCCCTAAAACCTGGTAGAGTTGGTAGCATTAAGGGGAATGGAGTGCAAATGATGTTGTCATTAAGGTGACTACTGGTTTATAGTCAAAGGGAGGGGGTTCTGAAATGAAAGACCCAAATGGTTGTTAGTGGTTTTGTTTTTAAATGGTCAAGAGTAACAAAAGGCACAAGTGGCTAGCTGTAAGCGCTAGCATTAACAAAAACAAAAACAAATACTAGAGTGCCCAAATGGCACTAAACAAAAACAGGAGTTAAGCTTAGAGGGCAAACAAGAACACGACTTGACTGGGTAAACCTAAATCAGCTGGTAGAGAGACTAGGTCAAAAAGAGATCTGAAGCTAGGTCTGAAGTGAGATGAGGGCAGACTGGTACAATTTGATAATGTTTAGCTACTGACAATGCAGTATTTATATGTACAGTAAGGCATATCAGAA